>CM077166.1:179487149-179668882 GCA_039583875.1 Platanthera guangdongensis | reverse complement strand
CATAGTTCTTCCATTATTAGTATATTGCATTCAAAGCATCATAAAATACTTATCATATCTATGTGAAGATGATAACAAAAAATCTATTACAGTTTTAGATGCAGTAGTACTCAAAAAAATAAAGTACGACATTAAAAAGTAAGCATAAACATCATAGTGTTTTACATGCAAAACATAAAAGGAGGTTTCGATCAAGATAAGCTCGTATCACTGAGCCCCCTCTTCTCGTACGCCTTCATAATCCACCAAACCCTCATATCTTCTCTGGGATACTCATGAAGATCTCCTAGTGGTCTTGTCCCTGATGTGCTCGAGAGCAAAGTAATATAGATCCAGGTTTGCCCGTAGCTCTGGGTTGTTGGAAATCAACTCCACAACCTCTTTGACCGTGACAACTGGTGGAGGCTTCAATGCTAGAGTGGATTGATGTAAATCTGACATCAAAGAAAATGTCATTCCTTTGTTCCTCCCTATCTTCCTTTTTTACTCGCTGAGGAGGACGCATTCCCCGGAGGTGTTGTTGCTCCCTCATACTCTTCAGGTCCACCTTGATTGTTTTCCATGTTATCTGCCACATCATCGTCTTCCAACTGGATCCTCCCCACATCAGGTGGCAAACTCCCAATTGAAGGATCCCACGAGTCTTCTCCAGTTGCGACTACCTGACTGAACATTGTATTCAATTTCTCCTCCAACTCCGGTGCAATACCTCCGCATCGAAATTTTTTCGCCGCTAGAACAACCTGTTGTAATCAATGTATCAATATTAGAATCTGGAAAAATATGAACTAATTTAGCGAAATGAAACTTGAAATTGTTTTACCATAATGCTATAAACTAATAAAATTAAAATAAGAATTACTAATAATACACGCATACACAAAAAAACTAACACACACACACATTTTCACACACACACATTCATGCACACACATAAAGCAAAACAAACACAAACCATGCACACATAAACAAAGGATTGAAATTTAAGATTTCATATGTCTAGCACCTCCTCAAATTCCAGATTGAAATTTAAGAAAAACGCATGTTTTGGAATGGTTTATGAAGATGAAATAAAATCAAAGATCACTGAAAAATTGGGTTGAATTTAGCTTGAATCAAACTCGAATGAAGAAATGCCTGCCAATGAGTCAAATTGGAATTCTACGTGAATGTACAGAATGAATGTAATGAAGTTTAACCTAAAATGATGCGTGCATGATTTAATTATTCCAGAAGCAAAACTTTAGCAAATATAATTCTATAAGTCAAGCAATCGCACATCGTTTACCAACATATTCAAATGCGCGAGCATTAGCATGTTCTCTAAGCACAAAGATGTTCACACTTGCACGAACAAATTTTACAGGATTTTAAAGAAAAGTACAAACAACTACACAATGAGTCAAATTCACAAACTGATATGAAATATTCTTACAATATTTAATACAGAAAATATAACACAAACGATAATACTCACAAGCACAAGGAATTTGGTGGTAACGCGGCTCCACGAAATAATGCAATGGCAGCGATGAAAGGTAAGAAATGCTGAACCAAAATACTGGACAACCTTGTGTTTGTTGTTAGAGTTAGGGAAAATGTCAAGTGCTGTACTAAATTGGATGCAGAATTTAAGAGTTTGTTGTAGGAGAATTTGTGAGGGCTGCTTGAAATTGAAGAACTGGAATGGCAAGCTGTGCGTTGCTGAACAGGGGTTGTCCAAACTGTTACGGTGCTGAACAGGGGTTGTCCAAACTGTTACGGTGCTGAACAGGGGTTGTCCAAACTGTTACGGTGGCTGGAGGTGTTTCCTAAGCAGAATTAGGATGCGTTGGTGGATTCACCGATAGAGAAACGGGAGAAGAGGAAGAAGAACAGTAGATGGCATGTTGTGATTAGGGCTCTTCGATCCTTCCCGTCGAGGAGAAGATGAACATGAAGTTGATGGGCGCTGGATAGAGGAGCGGGAGAGGAGATATCGTGCGGCTGTTATGTTTGTGGAATGGGCGATTGTTGGGAGGAAGGAGAGTGAACAGTGGAAATGGCGAGAACGGGAGAATCGCAGAAGAGGAATGATGTCGTGTGCAACTTGGGAAGGGGAAATTGACGGAAATGCTTGCGGTGGAATTTGGAGGGGTCGACTGCGATTCCAGGCGAGGGAAGAAGTTGCGGCCTTCTCCTGTAATGGAGGAGAACAGAGGCTTGATTGTTCGGCTTGGTCGGAGGTGGCTATCGCCGGAGATCCTCGCTGCTTGCGAGAAGCAGGATCAGCGCGTGAAGAGGCAGGATCGGCGCGTGGGCGAATCGATTTCTTCGGAGAAGAATGGCGCTAGGGCGAATCGCTGTTGCGGTGCGGGAGGGAGGAAAAATATCGGGAAAGCCTGGAATCGATTTCTTAGCGCTGAACGCAGGGGGGAGTGGCTTCCGCAAAACAGCTCTGGGAGCGGCTTTTGGAAAATCGATTTCGGTGAAGAGCTGTCCCAAACAGCAACAATAACAGCTCTGACGGCTGGAAAAGAACTTTTCCAACCGCCAGAGCTGTCCCAAACAGACCCATAAACTAGATAATAACATATAAAGCCGATGTGTGCGCTAAGCTCACGTGTGTTGCTGGAGAACGTTCATCATTGTATTGGGATCATTGTCGCCTCAGTTCGAATGTCGACATATGCATTGTGTCCCCGTCTCCTTGTATGTTGCATGTTTTTGTCTTCTTAACAGGGAGAGCCATTTAATATCATTGAGTTATTGTTTAGTATTAGGCTCTCCTAGGTGAGACATGCTCTTAGAGGGAACCATCCCCCAAGAGTTCGGGTGGAGCTTATCTCAATATATTGTATCTCTGCGTTCAAGAAGACAATGTCAACTCGTTGATGGGGATCGACCTCAAGTTCGTGATCGGAAGAGACCGGGCCACCACGTGGCGGGACCCGCTTTTGCAGATTTGTCGTATATTGGTTGATCGGATCGGCGATCCAAGACCGCAAGCGCGCCCGGAGCATCCGTTTTCATTTTATATGTATTTTTAATATTTTTGGGAGTTGTATTTTTATTTTTAGGATGTCGAGCATAACGGACAATCGTAGCCGTTCACGACGGGTGCCCAACCGTCTTCACAAAAACATAAAATATAGTTAATTAAATACAAAAACACATAAAAACACATCTACCATTATATCAACACACTTGAATTAATACATTTAGTATCACCGAATTTTTCAACTGTTGATTTCTAGTGAACTGGGCGCTAATTGTATGATGTTAGAATCTCACATAACTGAGCAATGCATTCATGTACATAAATAATTGCATGACTGACATTTAAGAACTAGATTTTCATGATGTGTGCCTCTATGATTTTTAGTGAACTGGGCTACCAGGTGCCTGACAACGGTGAACTGGGTTGCCAGTTCACTCAAAATTAGTAAATTCAGACGTCAGTTCACTCAAAATTAGTGAATTCAGACGTCAGTTCACTCAAAATTAGTGAATTCAGACGTCAGTTCACTGGAAAACAGTGAACTGGACCCAATTCCCTAAAAACAGTGAACTTTTCAGTGAACTGGCCCCTCAATTCACAGGAAAACAATGAACTAGCCGCTCGGTTCCCTGAAAAACGGCCAGTTCACTGAAAACCTGTGAACGGCCCCCAGTTCACTGAAAAACAGTGAGCTGGGAACCCAGTTCACTGAAAATCAGTGAACGGGCCCCTCAGTTCACGATTTCAAACATTTTTTTGTTTCCTCGTGGTTTTTAATCTCAAAAGCTCCATTAAAATTTATCAGATCAAACAATGTGAGCATTTAGCTCTTATCAGTTCACTGATCCATCTAAAATTTCAAACTAACACCTAATGATTTAGCTTTTATCAGTTATCAAATTTTATTAATGGATGTCACAAACACCTAAAGATTTAGAAAAGGAAATTTTTAAAATTTCCTATTAAAACTCCTTATCTGTAGGTGAAAATTTACTGCCACTTGAAGATACACAAGTGGCATCAGCAGAAACTAAAAGTAACTAAGATGATAAAAAAATAAAAAAAAACAAGAACGAAGAGGTTGGTATCTGTACCAATGGGTATAGAAGGGCTATACCGGGAGAGAAGAGAGGAGGCTTCACCTGGAGAAAGGAGTGAGGCTTCACCAGGAGAAAGGAGAGGAGCGGGCACGTGATAGAGACGTCCATTGGCGAGAGGAGTGCACGGGAAAGAAAAGACCGAATGAATGGGTGCCCGTGAACCTAAAAATTTAATTTTAAAAAAAAAACTAGAATTTTAAAACAAAACCTAAGCCATAAATTCTATAGGCGCGCCTCATTGATCGGGTGAGGGGCGCCTCACGAGCGCCCGACGAACCTTGTCCGCCTTTAGCCTTCCGAGTAGACTCCTGTGCCTTGTGCGTCTGGCGCTTCAGGCGTGCCTGTAACAATGTAGCATCAGTTGGCCCGTACATGGCTCCACCCCTATGTACTACTAAAGTCTATTCGATTCTGTGGATTGGATTTGTATTAGCTCGATAATTAACAAAAGCACACACATACAAAGCCTGGCAACAGTGTTTTGAGAGTACAACATTGTTGTCTTGGCGAGGAAGGCCGACAATATCTCACATCATAATAGTAGTGAGAGAATAGCTGCACATTTTAGAGAGCGGGGCAATAGTAGTGAGAGAATAGCTGCACATTTTAGAGAGCGGGGCAATAGTAGTGAGAGAATAGCTGCACATTTTAGAGAGCGGGGCGTGCATGGGCATATACTGAGAGTGGCATATGGGGTGCTTTCTGGAGAGCTGATGCGCTTGAACCTCCACTATTCACAGTTTGGTGTTGTTTGTTGTGCAGAGAGAGAAAGAGTGTGCACTTTAGGTTCCCTTGTTGCCCTTACGATGCCACAACGTTTAGCTCGATGCGATTTGTAGCGAGGAAAACACCACGGAACATGTTTAAGGTTTACCGTGACACTTGCAGCACAATTGTGCGACGCTCGATGCATGCAGGGTTCCTACGGTCAAAATGGATCGTAACTTCGAAAAGCTCACGTCATGTAACGCCTAGCATGTATTCGCCATATAATATGTGGGGCCGGTGTGCCCCATAACATACAACTCACATAAAATGATATCATAAAATGATAATAAAAACCCAACAAGATAATTAGAGTATATAAAATTTATTTTACGGCGAAGCATAAACAATTGAATAGAGTCATCCATTACATGATCACCAAATTAGGCCTTATGGCTTTAATACCAAAAGTTGATTTTACAAATAAAAGAGCGAGGCTTACAAGCGCACAATAAAAAATGAAAAATAAAAATAAAACAAAGCTTCATAATATTTCAGTTTAGGTCTTCTTCTACAATGCATCATTGGCGCGATGTTTTAAAAATGGCTCCTACAACAACACTCAAATCTTTATCCCACTATAGTGGCATCAGCAAAATGACTTTTACATGACAAAAAATTAAATCAATCCACAGAGAACGGAACCATAAGAAGTTAGAACATATCATAAAAAAAATTACCAATAACTCTCGGATTGAGAAAAACCTTGCTCTAATACCAAGTGTAAATTATGGTCAAGAATTCACACTCAAGGGAGCCAGTATAGATTGTGGCCAGGAATTCTCACTCAATGGTGCATCAAAATAGGTAAGATTAAAGCGAAAGGTGGAAACAAGTAAAGGAGAGAAGAAGGAAAACTCAGAGAATTTGAGCTCTTTTATATTTTGATGCCTTGATACAAACTGGAGGTTCCCTTACCTTTACCATTACATGTCCGCACATTCGTACACTAATGGTCATTTTTTCGTCTAAAGGCGGTTGTAGCCATGCGCAATAATCTTATTTTCTTTACTAAATGGTGGCGAGATGCTATATTACTCAGATGTTGTACTGTTAAAATGCCTGCTGGTGAAAACAATTAGCTATCATCAATATTAGCGTTGGTGAAAAGAGTGTCCTATCATTATTATTCTTCCTTTCAGAGAAGGTTGGTGGTGGAGTTGTGCCCATGTTGCTAATTTTGCCATTTTTGAAAAGTTTCTTGCTGGTGGAAGCATTATTGTCCATAAGCACTGTTGGTGGAAGCTTTCTCAGATCTACTGTACCTCCTACATTTAGTCTTGATGCAAATTTTTTTACTTCTAAATTTCTAGGTCTAAATGAAATTAATTGGGCACGAAAATTAACTATTCCACAATATGTCTTGCTAACACAAATGAAGAACGAACGGCGAGTAATGATTAGGGCGAGGGCGTGCTACATGGGAATGAAACATCCTTGCTGAAATAATTCATAATGAATGCAAACACAGAAGATTGGGGAAAGGGGAAAGAAGAGATCTCACTGAGGGCCTCCGCAGGAACTTTCGATTCTTCGCGGCGCGGTCACAGTAGGTAGACCGAGAAGTGGGAGGGGAAACTACGGCAAAGGGGGGTTCCGGCGGTGGAATGCGGTGGAGAGGGTGGAAGGCTCAGGTGGTTGGAGGTTTGGCTGGAAATGAAGTAGGCTTCCGGGATAGGAGGGGATGGAGGTGGAGGAAATGTCAAGGGAGTTGAAGTAGGGTTCCAGGTAGGAGATGAAATTGGGGTTTGGTGAAGAGCGGGGTGGGGAAACCGGCAGATGGCGGAGCTGCTGAGGAGGAACGGTGGCGGCGAAGCTTGGCACGGGGTCGACGTAGCAGGCGGCGGGCAGAGCTGCTGCGGAGGAGCGGAGGCGGCGAGACTTGGCGCTGAATCGATGAACAGGCGGAACGGGCGTGCGGCGGGATATCACCGAGAGAGTGAAACTCAATCTCGATTATTTACTCCACACCCATTAGGGCATCCAGCAAGCGGCTTTATATAGCCCCATTCCCCCCATGTAATAAGAAAAAAAATGATTATGATTTTTTTGTTTGCAAATTTTCAGCAAGGATATTCAAACAAAATCAAATAGCGACGACGACCCGCCCACCAATTCCAAACCGGACCAATCCACTCAGGGTCACGCGAGGTGTCACGTGTCGGGCCACAATACAAGAAATTTAAACATACATGTCCATGACGGAAGATAAATAAGCGACAACACAAACAGTTTATCTGCAACAGTAAATAAGCAAAGAAAATAAAAACGAGGTGACACTAGAGTGCCGGCGACAGGATCACATCAGTTCCCCCGGGGTTGAGAGAACTCGACTCCGGCGAGACTGGCTGGTGGCAGCAACGGACAGATCTGGACGTCAACGTTGGAGCTCTCTAGCACTGACCCAACTGCTATCCAAGATGTCCCTTCCCCGCCAAGTAACCAAGTAACGCTGGTAAGCACCTGCACGAGTCTGGAACTCCCGAACATCAAGCACCTGATCAATTTCCTCCGTGGTAGGTGTGAAGGTCGGCTGAAAGCTCGCGGTCGTCCCAGGCTCCAAGGTAGGTGGTGGCACTGGCGCGGACGGTGGGGTACCATGGAAAGAGGACAGGTCCGCCACATTGAAAATTGGAGATGTCCCAAATTCCAAGGGCAGGTCAATAAGGTATGCATTCTCTCCCAACCGCTTCCTTACCTGAAAAGGACCGAAACGACGCTGTCGAAGCTTGTGTTAAGTCCCTACTTATCATTCTACAACTACTTCGGTAATGAGATTCTTGTTTATTCAATGTGCCAAATTAAATATTATTGCATGCATATTTGTATTAGTTCAATTTTTACATAAAATTATTACTTCAATCATTTGAATTCAGATTTTTTTTGAATATATATTTTTAAAGAGATAATAATCTTTTTGATTGCGTCTAATGACTCGAATTATAAAGTTATAAAATGATTAAAACTATGACACAAAACCGCTTGGAACCGGACCGAACCGCATAGAACCAGACCGAACCGTTAGTGTTCATTGCCTCAGAACTACTATAAGGAGAGGCAGAAGTTATGGAGAAGAAGTTGGGTCGAATAATATTCGATGGAACTAGATAATTGAGTGGATCAGTCGAATAGTATTCGACGTACATGGTTCCGTCGATTACTATTTGACACATGTTTTGAGTTGTGTCGAGCATTATTTGACGCATGCTATAAATTTTTAACATTTTTGAAGTATTTGTTAAGCTTTATCGTTTCCTGAGTTTTTCTTGGAGCTTTTCCAAGAATTCTTTCCTTAGTCAATGATGTTGAAGGTGTATCGTCAATTAAGGGCATTTGATATTTTCCTTTCGACTTAACAAAGTTCACTAGATTCTTTCAGGCACGCGTATAAGAATTACTTTGAGTATTCGACAGATTGGCACCAAAGTCCAGGTGCTAAAATCTCATATTGAGATTCTGTATTATATCTTTGAGCTTGTTGTTTCTTCCATTAAGGCAATCCTCAAATTTATTAGCCTTATTAAGAGATTTTTGAAGCTCAGCATAGCATTTTTTTTCTTCAAGGTTGTTATGATTTTTTTCAATGTGAATATTCCACATCTGAGTTCATAATTTTTTGTTTTAAAAACTTTTTGATTTAAAGTATAGATTTCTTCTTTTAGAGATATAATCTCTTTCTCAGCTTTTTTATTTTCAAGGCACATTTCCTTGAATAATTTACTCAAACTCATTTGGGGTAAAATCTATTTTATCTAATAGGGTTGCCTCTTCTTCCTCTTGTGAGAGTTCTGAATTAGAATCATCTATTGTCATGAGAGCCATCATTCCAACCTTTTTCTTCATCCTCAGAGCTTGAAAAGTAATCCCCTTCAGAGTAACTCCAGGTTTCAGCTATGAAACATCTTCCTTCTTCACATTTATCTTCTTAGGATCATAGCTCTTCCTTTGACCCTTTCCTTTTTTGCTATCCTTCACCTTCTCTAGATATTCTGGAGCAATGAGTCAAATTTTCCTACACGTATAACAGACAATTTCTTTAGTTGGAGAAGTCTTATCATAGTTGGGTAGTTGGGTTTTGAGTGCTCCCTGTCTCTTCTCCTAGAGAATTCAGCTTCGACTCACTTCTTTAACATCCTTGCCATTAGGTTCATAATCTCATCATCTGTTGATAAGCCTTCATCCTCCTTTGCTTTCAGGGCAATTGATCTTTCCCTTGATGTGGGAATCTTCTCTTGCATAACTTCTTTTGCTCATGTTTTCAGCAAAAGCTCACAAGATTTGAGCTTGCCAATGAGAGCATCAGTGCTAATCTCATCTTGGCATCCTGCTTCTCTTATTGCCCAGATTCTACTATCCCGTGAGCTAGGGAAGCGCATCATCAGTTTGTCATTGATTACAGTGATTGAGATCTCCTTGTCAAGTCCCTTTAGCTCTTCTCAAAAGGAATAGGGTTGTTTACAACGAAAATAGAGGGCCCTGGTACGAAGATCGTTGTACTCATGGTTGGTCATACAGTGACCATTCGGTGGTCGGAGTGGGCGGAAAGGTGGTCTGAGACGCAGAGGAGTCATGGAATGTGATGCGCCTGCGAACAGACTCTTACTGTGGTTGGTTCGGTGAGTCGATCGCCGCGGGCGTGCTACAGGAGGCAAGTGCACCTATCGCAAGTAGTACTCGATATTCGGGGGAATACCGAGGTCGTATTGTTCTCGGGGTCGTGTTGACTATTCTTACTCCTCCGGGAGGACTATTATTTTACTGAAAGTAAGGTGAAATTTTTTACTTAATAAAAGACGGAAAAGCAAAGGAGCGAAAAAACGATTTAGAAAATATTCGATGAAGGGTTAACGCTCGGCATCGAATCGGATTAAGACTAAAACAATTTTTAATAATTATAGGACTTAGTTTTCAAATTAATAATAAGGCAACTTGGCCGTGGAGTTTCCACAAACGTGAGCGCACTTATCTCTAGGAATATTGCTCACCTGAACGTTAAGACTATTCGACCGAACGTTAGTCCGACGAAGGATTCCTCTTAACGCCCGCTTTACGCTAAGAACCCCGCTATTGGGTGGGGAACCCAATCCGGTAGAATTACGCTTGTCCTCTCTCGAGGGTATGCACGCAACTCTATTTACCCAGGGGTGATCGGTCCATATGCACGGCCTCTCGGCTAGCTAGCATATGGACTACGGAAATAGGGCCCACACATCGATATGTGGTCCTACGCGTCGTAAACCCGGGGTAAACCTTAAGTGCTTAAATTAAAATGAAAATAAAGAGCTTCAATTATTAGAAATCATTTTAAATGTCCCAATGCTCTTCGATGCCGAGGCTAATAGCGATTAGCCACACATCGGTATGGGGACGGCTTATAATTTAGTGAGACGCAAATTCGAAATTAAACACTAAACGATTATAAGAAGGGGACATAAGAAAAATAACAAACATTTAGAAAACTGAAAAACTAGCTAAAACAAGAACTCACGCACACTCCATATTATAAATTAAAAAGGAACTAAGTTACACAGTAAAGAAATTTACATATTCAAAATTTGCGAGTCCCACTCAAACGAGTGGGGGCGGTAAATAAAAGCTGAAAATTGCAAGTCCTACTCAAACGAGTAGGACTGAAATGAAAGCGAGTCCTACTCAAATGAGTAGGAGAAAATAAATGCGATTACAGGGCTATAAAGTCCGGTCATTTAACTCAAGTGAGTAGGCGGAAAAATAAAGAAAGAAAATTGCAAGTCCTACTCAAACGAGTAGGACTGAAATAAGGTCCGTCCATTTAACTCAAGTGAGTAGGCGGAAAAATAAAGAAAGAAAATAACGAGTCCTACTCAAACGAGTAGGACTGAAAATGAAAACGAAGCGTCATTTAACTCTTAACGAGTAGGCGGAAATAAATACACACAGACACACACACTCCATAAGAATTTCAAGAAAGCAATAAAGCTAACACCTACACTCACACACTCTACAAAATTTGAACAAAGCTCTAAAAGAAAGCATTAAAAGAAAGCATTAAAATTTAACACCTACACTCACACACTCTACACAATTTAAATCAAAGCATCAAAACATTATTCTCATACACTCACACACACAAATTAAAAGCAAAATGAAAGTTACCTAAAAATTAAAACTTATACTTTTTCATGCTTAGGTTTTGCCAAAAACAAATAAAAAGAAGAAATTACAAATTTAGAAGACAAAAGTTTTTCAAAACATATTAAGAACCAAAGTTTTTGGAAAATAAAAGTGTCAACATTTTCATTCTTATGATTTTATGAAAGTGATAAAAAAGGTGAAAAAGAAGATGAAAAGAACAAAAAGAGGTTTTACAATCCTAAAAGAAAACTAAGTAAAAAAAAAGGAACAAAATCCCTTTTTAAATCTCTTTTATAAATTCATGAGAATGAAATCAAAATTCTAAGCATGAAGACAAGTTAAAGGAAAAAGACATGGTGAGAGAAAAAAGGAAAACTACCATACCTAAGCATGAAAACAAGTTAAAAATATGTAAAGTAAATAAATTACACTCATACACACACACACACATTTCATAAATGAAGAACAATGATTAAACCAAGGATAAAAAGGAGAAGGAAAGTGGGCACAAGTGTTCATTCCAAAGCCAAATATGAAGAGAAAAGCTAACATTTTATTGATTAAAGTAAACTATTACAACCTATTACAAGAGCTAAAGCTAAAGCAAAAACAAACATGAAAGAAAAGAGGGAGAAATCTCCTTACATAGCTTTAAAAATCACGGATGCAGCCCACAAAAAGACACTAAAATGGCCCAAAAATCTGAACCCTTGGACCTTACAGAACTGGGCAATTTATAGGCAAAAAATTCTAAGTACACGCCCTAGGTCACGGGCGTGTAGGGGGGGCGTGACAGTACTATTCATGAAGGCGGCCGGCGATTGGACATGAAAGTTGACTTCGGGCTGAGTTCGCGGCAGTCACGCCCCAGGTCACGGGCGTGACTCTGGGCGTGTCGGGGAGGTAGAACCGGGCGCGGGTTGCGCCGAAAGTCTTCGGACAGCATCTTGTCGGGACTAGCTGGAAAGGTCATGCCCCAGGTCACGGGCGTGACGCTGGGCGTGTCAGTTGGTGTCGACACTCGACGAATGTCGAGTGGAAAGTGTCGAGTCGAAATCGTCGAGCGGAAATTGAGTCACGCCCCAGGTCACGGGCGTGACGCTGGGCATGACTGTTGGTGTCGACACTCGACGATCGTCGAGATGAATTCGTCGAGAGGAGAGGACATGGGCTTGGGTCACGCCCCGTGTCGGGTGACACGGGCGTGACCCCAGGCGTGTCAAGCTTGTACTTCAGAAATCGTCCGATTTCACGGGAAATGGACAGTCACGGCCCGGTCACGGGCGTGACCAAATTGTCACGGGCGTGTACTGCCCAATTTTGGCAGATTTTGAAATTTTTCTGCAAAATAAAATAAAACAAGTTAGGAGAAAATTTACAAGAATAGTAGCATTTTATTGAACAAAAATAAGTAAAAACGACGAAAATAAATGAAAATGACTAAATTAATGTGCACAAAAATACGTATATTTACAATTCATCAAATACCCTCATACTTAGGCTTTTGCTATTCCAGAGCAAAAGTTTGAGGTGAATCTATAAGGAATAAAAAAAACTCTAAGTTTTAGCTATCGCTTAATCAATTATAAGAGAGATCGAAATAAATATACGGGGTGTAAGAGTTAAGTTCTAAAATTATGTAGAAGATTTAAATAGCGCAAAAGTTTTGGCCAAAAGACTTCTTGATGTAATCAAATAGAAGACAACATTTGTAATGGTTAGATTAACGAAAATAGTTTGGAATTATAAGAACTCTAGCTTATACGAGTGCTACCGGAAATAATACAATTTACTAATCATGCTCTCAAAAAGATTTTTGAATTAATTCTAGAATCGTGTAATTGGCTAAGGGGTAGTGGGTTTATGAAGAGGGTTTTGATATTTGAGATGAATTAATTTTTTCTCGAACCTCCATTTTTTTTGTTTTGGATTATTAGGAAAACGAAATCTTATTTTCCTAATATGATTTTTGTTTTTCAACTTCATAAGAATAAAATTAACCCAATGTATATTTGTAGGAGTAATGAATTTTATCCTCTTACTCCATATATAATCTTTTTAAATTATTGGGTGTCTATGTTTACGGAACGAAATCTTATTCCCATTGACATAGGATCTTTTAAGGATAAAATTTTTCATGTCAAGTAGGTCATGAAAAGTAAGGGGAGAAAGGAAAACTAGATTGTAATCCTAAAAATTTTTTAGAGCAACCTTAATAATTTGTACGTTTCAAATTTTTTTCAGAAAACTAAAAGAAAGTATAATTGAATTCTATAGTCGTTATTTCCTAACATAATATACGTGCTCCTATTAATGAAAAATTAGAAGTAGTGCCTAAAACGAGTTCGCTATTTTTAACAAAGCATAAAGAATTCTTTAAAACTTAACCCCGGGTAATTAAATTTTTCAATCAATAATTAATAAACGGATAGTGAACAAAAAATTAATCAAATTCGCATATAAATAAACTCAAAACTGAATTTTTGGATATCAGAAAAGTTAAGTATGGAATATTTAATTTATTTGTTGCAAAACATTTTTTTTTTTTTTATAGTTTTTGTTATCATTTTTTTTTGTTTTTCATTTATTATCTTTTTTTGTATTTTTGTTTTTCTCAATTTTTTTTTTAAAATTTTTTTGAACTATTATCTTTTTTTTTATATTTTTTAAGAGAATTTTCATTTATGTACAAAAATATGGGAGAAAAAGAGAGGTACAAGAATGAGGAAGGGGGAGAGAGAAAAGAGTATGTACAAAAAAAAACAATATTTACAAAGTGAAACTAAATATAAATTTTTTTGTTGTTTTTGAGTTTTTTGGAAAAAAAGAAAGAAAGAGAACAAAAAAAATTTTTTTGGATTTTTCATTTAAACTTTTCCATTTTAAGATGTTTTTTTTAAATTAATTTTTTTGTTTTTGTTTTGTTGTTATATGTATTTTTTTGTATTTTTTGAAATGCAGAAAAATTGAAGTGCAGAAAGTAAAGCACGAAAATATCCTCATACTTAAGTCCAACATTGTCCCCAATGTTGTATCGTAAGTATGCGGAACAGAAAGGAAAGACAATATGTACAAAGAAAAGAAAGGGAAGGGGGTAGAAGCTTCCCTGAAACGCGTAGGGGGAGGCCGATCAGAAACCCTGCGTTTATTAGAAAAAACAGCAAAGATAATGAGGAAATAGCGAAAAAGATAAGCGAGGGGTGCATCCCAGGAGCGATTTGTTTATAGTCGTGTAGCTTGACTATTTTGGCGGAGTTATAGATCGAGGAGGGTTATGGTTTCGTAATGCTCGATCACTGGGTCGTCCGCGATGTATAACTTAAGCCGATGACCGTTTAATTTAAACGAACCTCTTTCCGGGTGGGAGACGAGTACGGTCTCATATGGAAAGACTTCTTCAACTAAGAAGGGACCGGACCATCTAGATTTTAGTTTTCCCGGAAAAAGCTTAAGGCGTGAATTATAAAGAAGGACAAGATCGCCCGGAGAAAATATTTTTGGGGACTTTAAATGTCGATCGTGATATAACTTAGAGCGCTCCTTATATAATTTATTGCTCTCGTAAGCGTTCGCACGTCATTCATCGAGCTCGTTTAGTTGCAGTTTTCTATTCTGAGCGGCTAAGTTGGAGTCGAGGTTTAAGAGTTTTAAAGCCCAAAGTGCGCGATGTTCTAATTCTACGGGTAAATGACACACTTTGCCGTAGACTAACCGGAACGGCGTACATCCAATAGCGGTTTTGTATGCCGTCCGATACGCCCACAACGCATCGTCGAGTTTAACAGACCAATCTTTCCTATTTAGTGAAACGGTTTTTTCTAAAATTCGCTTAATCTCTCGATTTACTACCTCGACTTGGCCACTTGTTTGCGGGTGGTAGGGGGTGGCAAGCTTGTGCGTGACTCCGTATTTAGCTAACGTCTTAGCCATAAGAGCGTTACAGAAATGTGTTCCCCTATCACTAACAATTGCGCGAGGCGTGCCGAAGCGAAAAAATAGTTTTTTAAGAAATGTAACGACGACTCGCGCATCGTTGGTGGGGAGAGCTTGCGCTTCCGCCCACCTTGATACGTAGTCGACCGCCACTAAAATATACATATTTTTGAAAGACAGAGGTAGGTGGCCAACAAAATCTATGCCCCATAAATCGAAGACTACGCACTCTAAAAACATGTTTTGGGGCATCTCGTCGCGACGAGAGATGTTACCCGACCGCTGACAGCTATCGCATGCGCGCACAAAATTATGCGCGTCTTTGAAGAGAGTGGGCCAAAAGTAGCCCGCCTCGAGCGCCTTCCGAGCGGTCCGGTTGGCTTGATAATGCCCACCGGCTGGACCCTCGTGTCAGTGCTTAAGAATTTGCAAGCACTCCACACCCGCAACGCATCGTCGAACCGCTTGGTCCGCGCAGATACGAAAAAGAAATGGGTCCTCCCAAAAGAAATTTTTCAAGTCAGAAAAGAATTTCTTCTTTTGATGACTGGAAAACTCTTTTGGAAGGACCCGCGCTACTAAAAAATTTGCAAAGTCTGCGAACCAAGGCGAAGATGACGAAGATTTATTAATGGTAAGAAGGCGTTCCTCGGGGAATCTGTCATTTATTTCAGATTCGACGAGCGCTTTCGCACCCGGATTTTCTAAACGGGAGAGGTGATCTGCCGCTAGATTTTCCGCTCCCCGCTTATCTCGGATCTCCAAATCAAACTCTTGTAGGAGGAGAATCCATCGAAGAAGGCGGGGCTTCGCATCATTTTTAGCTAATAAATACTTAAGCGCGGAGTGATCGGTAAAAACGATAACTTTAGATAGCGTTATATACGAGCGAAACTTATCAAAAACGAAAACGACGGCTAAGAGTTACTTTTCCGTTGTCGTGTAATTTACTTGTGCGGAAGTGAGCGTCTTGCTAGCGTAATAAATAGGATGAAAATGTTTTTTTACGCGTTGGCCAAGAACGGCACCTAAGGCAATATCACTAGCGTCGCACATAATTTCGAACGGAAGAGACCAATTAGGGGCCACTAATATTGGTGAAGTGATAAGTTTTTGTTTTATTAAATTAAAGGCGGACTCGCATTCGCTACTAAAGATGAAACGTGATTCCTTTTCCAAGAGGTGAGTTAGCGGCTTTGTTATTTTTGAAAAGTCTTGAATGAAGCGTCGATAAAAGCCCGCATGGCCTAAGAAACTCCTAATAGATTTTACGTTTGTTGGATGCGGAAGTTTTTCTATAATTTCTATCTTGGCCTTATCCACCTCTATCCCCTTAGACGAAATCATATGGCCGAGGACCAAACCTCCTCGAACCATAAAGTTGCATTTTTCCCAATTTAAAACAAGACTTGTGTCCTCGCACCGTTGAAGGACACGATCTAAATTGTGAAGGCAATCGGGAAAAGAGCGTCCGAAAACAGAAAAGTCATCCATAAAGACTTCCATAATGTCTTCTACTAGCTCGCCAAAGATCGCTAGCATACATCTTTGGAATGTAGCAGGCGCATTGCAGAGTCCAAATGGCATTCTTCGATATGCGAAGGTGCCGAACGGGCAAGTAAAAGTTGTTTTCTCTTGATCATCGGGGGAAATGGGGATTTGGAAAAACCCCGATAAACCATCAAGAAAACAATAATACGGATGACCGGATAAACGCTCTAAAATCTGGTCTAGAAATGGCAGAGGGAAATGGTCCTTGCGGGTGGCGTCATTAAGTTTCCTATAGTCGATGCACACTCGCCAACCCGTAACAGTACGAGTTGGGACAAGCTCGTTATGCTCATTCGCCACTACGGTAAGACCGCCCTTCTTGGGCACGACATGCACGGGACTAACCCATGCACTGTCTGAAATAGGGTAGATAATCCCCGCATCTAATAACTTAATAATTTCGGCTTTAACGACGTCTTTCATGTTTGGGTTAAGACGACGCTGCGGCTGAATCGTTTTGCGGCAATTATCGTTAAGGAAAATCTTATGGGTGCAAAAGGAGGGGCTAATCCCCTTTAAGTCAGAGATTTGTCACGCAATTGCGTGGCGATGTTTAAATAAAACTTCCAATAAATCGGAAGTCTCTGAATCACTCAAGTCCGAAGAAATGATAACGGGAAGCGTATCGCCTTTTCCCAAAAATGCGTATTTGAGCGAGGCGGGTAAGGGTTTGAGGTCTAGGATGGGCGGTTCTTCTAGGGAGGTTTTAATGCCTATGTCTTTCTTACCAATTGGTTCGAAAGGCAAGTCTAAAGAAGTATCCTCATCGCATTTAAAATTTTCGAGCGCATAAACATCGTCGTTTAAAAATACCGACTCGAAAACGGGAGAAGAACGATCTCCGAAAAAGGTATCTAAAGAGTAGCAGAAATCGTCGCTCGATGACAAATTGTCCATCGAGGGATTAATAGAGAAAGTAACTTGGTCATCGCCTACTCGGAGGAGAAGGCTACCATTACTAACATCTATTAGTGCGCGGGAAGTGGCGAGAAAAGGGCGACCGAGTATTATTGGTACCTCGGTGTCCTCCTCGATATCTAAGATGACGAAGTCTACCGGGAAGGTAAACTTGTCGACTCGGACAAGGACGTCCTCCACTACCCCGATAGGAGAACTTAACCGAGCGATCCGCTAATTGGATGCGCATATTCGTAGGACTAGGAGTACCCAAACCTAAACGCGAAAAGAGCGAGAACGACATCAGATTAATGCTAGCCCCTAAATCAGCTAAGGCGTACTTTACTAATATATCGCCAAAAAGGCACGGGATGGAAAACCGTCCCGGGTCGTTTTGTTTTGTGGGCAATTTATTAGTAAGGGCCGCCGAGCAGACAGCGTTGAGAGATACATGCGAAATATCCTCTAATTTGCGTTTATTAGAAAGTAGTTCTTTTAAAAATTTCGCATATTTGGGCATTTGCGAGATAGCCTCGCAAAAAGGAACATTAATGTGAATTTGTTTTAATAATAAAATAAATTTTTCATATTGCGCGTCCTTACGCTCGTTATCTAACTTATGCGGATACGGAAGAGCCTTGTTTAAAATAATTTTTTCTTTTATAATTGGTAAAGGCGGCGTAAGCGAAGAAAGGGGAAGAGGGGTCGGAGGTGAAATATGTACCTGAGGGTCGGTCCGTTTTGGATCGACCACCTCCTTTCCGCTACGGAGGGTTATAGCGTTGGCGTTCTCCCGCGGATTGGGCTCCGTGTTTCCCGGCAGTGCCCCGAGCGCGCGCTCGGACATCATCCTCGCCAGCTGTCCAACCTGTTGTTCGAGTGTTTTTAGCGATCCGGTGATGTTCCGGATATTTGACTCGTTGGACGCAATATACTTCGAAAAATTTTCCTCCATCGGGGAGGGTTTCGGAAGAGGAGGAGGAGGAAGAAATCCGGGCGCAAAAGAAATAGGGGGACGCTGAGCATTATTCGGGTTGCTCCACGAGAAGTTGGGGTGATTCCTCCAACCTCGGATTATAGTTATTACTATAAGGGTTGTTGTTGGGGTTGAAGGGAGGACGACCCGAATTTCCCATGAAGTCCACGAACTCTTCAGCTACGCAGACGTTAGGGGGAATAAAACAAGGCGGAGTGGAGGAGGCAGCAGACATCTCCGCCACCTGCTTTGTTAACCTTTCAACTTGAAGGGTCAAGAGAGCAGTGGCATCCACTTCAAAAAGACCAGCCGCCGGCTTTGGCCGTCCCCGCGGGACGTTCCATTGATAGGCGTTCATAGCCATCTCTTCGAATAAAGCCATGGGCGGCCTCGGGGGTTTTGTTGTTAAGCGTACCCCCGGCAGCCGCGTCAATCATTTGACGCGTCTGAAAATTCAGCCCATTATAAAAAATTTGAACTTGCAACCGCGTTGGCAGCGCGTGGTGCGGGCAACGGCGGAGGAATTCCTTAAACCGTTCCCAAGTCTCGTATAGAGACTCAGGATCGTTCTGCACAAACGAAGAAATGTCCGCCCGCAACTTTGCAGTTTTGGCGGGCGGAAAGTACTTCGTTAGGAACCTGTTCCGTCAACTCAGCCCACGTGGTGATACATCCTCGCGGGAGGGCATTCAACCACGCCTTGGCTTTGGACTTAAGGGAAAAAGGAAATAAGCGCAAACGAATGGCGTGATCAGTGACGCCATTAATCTTGAAGGTGTCGCATATCTCCAAGAAATTGGACAAGTGGACATTCGGGTCCTCATCCGGCAGTCCATCGAACTGCACGGCGTTTTGGACCATTTGAATGACACTTGACTTTATTTCGAAATTATTATTGGCCACTGCAGGGCGAACAATACTCGATCCAGAATTATCCAGGTTAGGCCGGGCGTAATAAGACATAGTACGCTCGGCCGCCGGGGGAGGGTTAGGCGCAGCCATAAGTACAACAGTAGGTTCTCCGATAGATTCCTCGGGATCTAAAGAAGGATTTCGACGTTGAGATCGGATACGCGCAAGAGAGCGTTCGATCTCAGGGTCGAAGTCAAAATCTTCAGACTCTGAGGGTTGTCCTCGGGTCATACACCCAAACAAAAATAAAACAAAATAAACTTCTTTTTTTTTTTTTTGAAAATAAAGTTTTTAGTTTTTTTTTAAGAAAATAAGTAAAAGTAATAGACTCCGGAATTCGAAATAGCAACTCGAAAAGAGAGTCCCCGGCAACGGCGCCAAAAACTTGATGCGCCCGCGAACAGACTCTTACTGTGGTTGGTTCGGTGAGTCGATCGCCGCGGGCGTGCTACAGGAGGCAAGTGCACCTATCGCAAGTAGTACTCGATATTCGGGGGAATACCGAGGTCGTATTGTTCTCGGGGTCGTGTTGACTATTCTTACTCCTCCGGGAGGACTATTATTTTACTGAAAGTAAGGTGGAATTTTTTACTTAATAAAAGACGGAAAAGCAAAGGAGCGAAAAAACGATTTAGAAAATATTCGATGAAGGGTTAACGCTCGACATCGAATCGGATTAATACTAAAACAATTTTTAATAATTATAGGACTTAGTTTTCAAATTAATAATAATGCAACTTGGCCGTGGAGGTTCCACAAATGTGAGCGCACTTATCTCTAGTAATATTGCTCACATGAACGTTAAGACTATTCGACCGAACGTTAGTCCGACGAAGGATTCCTCTTAACGCCCGCTTTACACTAAGAACCCCGCTATTGGGTGGGGAACCCAATCCGGTAGAATTACGCTTGTCCTCTCTCGAGGGTATGCACACAACTCTATTTACCCAGGGGTGATCGGTCCATATACACGGCCTCTCGGCTAGCTAGCATATGGACTACGGAAATAGAGCCCACACATCGATATGTGGTCCTACGCGTCGTAAACCCGGGGTAAACCTTAAGTGCTTAAATTAAAATGAAAATAAAGAGCTTCAATTATTAGAAATCATTTTAAATGTCCCAATGCTCTTCGATGCCGAGGCTAATAGCGATTAGCCACACATCGGTATGGGGACGGCTTATAATTTAGTGAGGCGCAAGTTCGAAATTAAACACTAAACGATTATAAGAAGGAGACATAAGAAAAATAACAAACATTTAGAAAACTGAAAAACTAGCTAAAACAAGAACTCACGCACACTCCAAATTATAAATTAAAAAGGAACTAAGTTACACAGTAAAGAAATTTGCATATTCAAAATTTGCGAGTCCTACTCAAACGAGTGGGGGCGGTAAATAAAAGCTGAAAATTGCAAGTCCTACTCAAACGAGTAGGACTGAAATGAAAGCGAGTTCTACTCAAATGAGTAGGAGAAAATAAATGTGATTACAGGGCTATAAAGTCCGGTCATTTAACTCAAGTGAGTAGGCGGAAAAATAAAGAAAGAAAATTGCAAGTCCTACTCAAACGAGTAGGACTGAAATAAGGTCCGTCCATTTAACTCAAGTGAGTAGGCGGAAAAATAAAGAAAGAAAATAACGAGTCCTACTCAAACGAGTAGCACTGAAAATGAAAACGAAGCGTCATTTAACTCTTAACGAGTAGGCGGAAATAAATACACACAGACACACACACTCCATAAGAATTTCAAGAAAGCAATAAAGCTAACACCTACACTCACACACTCTACAAAATTTGAACAAAGCTCTAAAAGAAAGCATTAAAAGAAAGCATTAAAATTTAACACCTACACTCACACACTCTACACAATTTAAATCAAAGCATCAAAACATTATTCTCATACACTCACACACACAAATTAAAAGCAAAATGAAAGTTACCTAAAAATTAAAACTTATACTTTTTCATGCTTAGGTTTTGCCAAAAACAAATAAAAAGAAGAAATTACAAATTTAGAAGACAAAAGTTTTTCAAAACATATTAAGAACCAAAGTTTTTGGAAAATAAAAATGCCAACATTTTCATTCTTATGATTTTATGAAAGTGATAAAAAAGGTGAAAAAGAAGATGAAAAGAACAAAAAGAGGTTTTACAATCCTAAAAGAAAACTAAGTAAAAAAAAGGAACAAAATCACTTTTTGAATCTCTTTTATAAATTCATGAGAATGAAATCAAAATTCTAAGCATGAAGACAAGTTAAAGGAAAAAGACATGGTGAGAGAAAAAAGGAAAACTATCATACCTAAGCATGAAAACAAGTTAAAAATATGTAAAGTAAATAAATTACACTCATACACACACACACACATTTCATAAATGAAGAACAATGATTAAACCAAGGATAAAAAGGAGAAGAAAAGTGGGCACAAGTGTTCATTCCAAAGCCAAATATGAAGAGAAAAGCTAATATTTTATTGATTAAAGTAAACTATTACAACCTATTACAAGAGCTAAAGCTAAAGCAAAAACAAACATGAAAGAAAAGAGGGAGAAATCTCCTTACATAGCTTTAGAAATCACGGATGCAGCCCACAAAAAGACACTAAAATGGCCCAAAAATCTGAACCCTTGGACCTTACAGAACTGGGCAATTTATACGCAAAAAATTCTAAGTACACGCCCTAGGTCACGGGCGTGTAGGGGGGGCGTGACAGTACTATTCATGAAGGCGGTCGGCGATTGGACAGGAAAGTTGACTTCGGGCTGAGTTCGCGGCAGTCACGCCCCAGGTCACGGGCGTGACTCTGGGCGTGTCGGGGAGGTAGAACTGGGCGCGGGTTGCGCCGAAAGTCTTCGGCAGCATCTTGTCGGGCTAGCTGGAAAGGTCACGCCCCAGGTCACGGGCGTGACGCTGGGCGTGTCAGTTGGTGTCGACACTCGACGAATGTCGAGTGGAAAGTGTCGAGTCGAAATTGTCGAGCGGAAATTGAGTCACGCCCCAGGTCACGGGCGTGACGCTGGGCGTGACTGTTGGTGTCGACACTCGACGATCGTCGAGATGAATTCGTCGAGAGGAGAGGACACGGGCTTGGGTCACGCCCCGTGTCGGGTGACACGGGCGTGACCCCAGGCGTGTCAAGCTTGTACTTCAGAAATCGTCCGATTTCACGGGAAATGGACAGTCACGGCCCGGTCACGGGCGTGACCAAATTGTCACGGGCGTGTACTGCCCAATTTTGGCAGATTTTGGAATTTTTCTGCAAAATAAAATAAAACAAGTTAGGAGAAAATTTACAAGAATAGGAGCATTTTATTGAACAAAAATAAGTAAAAACGACGAAAATAAATGAAAATGACTAAATTAATGTGCACAAAAATACGTATATTTACAATTCATCAGAATGCCCCTGGGGTGGTGGTCGGGGCGAGTATAGGTAATCAGTGGGGCGTAGAACTCCCCATTGACTGGTCGATATTGATGGAGGTGACCTTGAAGTCTGCTTCCATCAAACGGGCTAGATCCATGAAATCGGTAATAATCCAGGGGTGGTGGGTGCGAAGGAGGGACCGAGTGAGGGAGAGGAGCCCCTACATGAAAAATTCCAAGTAGTGATCTGGTGGTAAGCCAGGAACGCGTGTCGCCAAGGCAATGAACTCATCAATGTAGTCGTCAAAAAGGCCTGATTGGCGGACACCACACAAACGTTCAACTGTTGTGCCAGGATAATGAACATCATAGTAGAGAATGAGGTCCTGTAGGAGTTCCGCCTAAGAGAGCAAAGGATAGTTTTTTCGTAGCCAGCGGATCCAAAGGAGGGTTGACCCCTCCATGCTGATGAGAGCCATAGCAACCTTTTGTGGCTCCGAAGTCAGATGAATGTCGAAAAATTGTTCTGCACGGGTAATCCACCATATGGAGTCGGTGTAAATGAAGGAGGGAAAGTCGAACTCACGGTGAACGAGAGGAAAGCCCGTCGGTGATAGAGCGAAATCCCGAGGAATGTCTGGAGGGGCGCCGATAAGCGAAGCAGAGTCAGCGTTGGAAGTGGAGGAGCTCGAGCGGGGCGGCGAGGAGGGCGTCAAACTTAGCATCCATCTGCAGCATAAGGGCTTGGAGGGAGGAGACGGATGCCTCATGAGCGCCGAGGCGACTATATATAATCAGATCCAAGGGAGGTGGAGGCGTTGCGTCGGAGGGCGCCATGGAGCGGAGTCGTGGGAGCACGCATCCAAAAGGAAGGACGATGAACAGTCAGACGAGTGCGGAAGATATTGTTGGGCGCATGTACAACAGAGGAGGCATGTACAATCGCAAGACGCAAAAACAATGCCTCTAGAAGCAGCACCGCTGGAATGCACTGACACGATGCAGGAGTTCGCGAAAACAATGCCTATGCGCGATGCGAGGATGCACTGGAGGATCGTTGAGGACGCACATGGAATGGCGCGAACGGACGCATGCGGACGAGGAGTCGAGACGAGCGCGGGACGCCAAAACTGGGAAAGTATAGCAGCAGGAAGCAAGATCGCGAGATGCCAGATTTGGGAAAGCTCGACCGCGGGAAGCGGAATCGCGGAAGAGGTCGATTCGGGGAAACTCGGCCAATCCCGGGAAGGATGATCACGAACAAGGTCGGGGGCCGCAAGAAGCGGGCCGACGGATGCGAGCTTAGGAAGCACGCGAGGCTGGGACAAAGGATTCAGGTGACGGAAACTGCGGTCGGAAGCGAGGCAAGTCTAACCAAATATTAAGTGTTAAGGTTGAAGAAAGGGAGAAGGAGAAGTCGAGGAGGAAGAAGAAGAGAGAAGGATTCCATCCCTTAGGGCTTCCCCAAAAGTAATCTTACTCCAAGATAATCTCAATAAGATACACGCATAGACATTTATAGTGTCTAGTTCTGAGATACGCAAGGGCAAACGATAAATAACGCACATCGGGCTGTCCTGCGTCACTCGTGATAGCGTGTATCTATCATTCTAGTTGATAAGACGGTCTCTATTTGTTTGAACACTTGAGCTCCATTTTGATAGGAGAAAATGACACCAAAGATATGCATGTTTTGGTAAACCTCCATTTGAAACTTCGGTGTTGTGGAAGGACAAATACTATATTTTTAGCTCTCATTTGCACTGCGAGGTGGGAGCACCATTTCTCACATTCCCACCACTCAAACAAACAGAGACATAAATTAAGAGCAAGTACTCTGTAATAGTTGCTAAACACAAGATTGTATGCTGGGAACAAAAGATTACAATAGGTTTCATATTCAATATCACCATTATGATAGGATCAATGAAGGGATATAAAGCTTCATGGAAGAGTTGCTTTAATTGGAAAACAGGGTCTATAGAAAAGAAAATAGAAGATATTTTATTTAAATTCAACTACAAGTTTCATTACATATACAGAAGGCAGCCTTATGACTCCATGGTACAATATGCAGCCCAGACAGATTTTAGTAAAAGCCCTCATATAAAGAAATTTTGAATGCTCATTGATGATTACTGAGTTTGAGATTTTATGATTACAATCCGAGCTTTTTGCACCATCTCTATCATAGTTGTTATCAAACATCTACCTTCATAAACTCTTCACGTTTATCATAAAACACTATATAAATATCATCTTCACGTTTTAGTGCTTCTGCTTCTACTTATGACTTATCCATGCTATTATGTATTTGTGGAAAATAGTATTTATTGTCTGTAATCATGTTCATGGTCATATCATAATTGGAGAAATAATCAATTTCTCGATGTAGAATATACACTAGAATGGGGTGTTGCAAAAACAATACAATCTGTAAGACGGGGATATCTTGCAGCAAACTCTAAAGGGTTCCGTGTTGATGTTCTAACAAAGCTAAGAACATTACGGAGAATAGACTTGAAAGGCTGATAGAAACAAGAATAATAAGTGTTACCTGCTCGACAAAACACTTAGTAAGAAGACTGAGATTCCAACAAAGTGTTTGGGAAAAGATAACCCACGCGAGAATCAAGAGAGGTAGTGAGATTATAGGATTGAGGTTAAACGCACGAAATATAACAGGAAAACTGTTAGGTTTTCTCTATCAGATTATTTTTTTCGACACTGATTCAGAATACAGAATCATTGCTATAGGCATGCACCCAAAATGTGCGCATCCTTCCTCTAGATAGTTAATGATCTAAACATTCAATGATCGTGAATATCATCTTGGCCACATGCCTACATTAATTAACAGAAACAATAAAAATTTAACATACTAATTAATTAACTCAAACATGGTATAGCAAGCACGAGAATGAAATAAGAAAATAATCAACAGAAAGGTTCTCGACCCAAATAGCAAAAGATAAAAAAGATGAAATCTTGCTAACATAACAAACCCAGCAGGAAAAATCTCCCATTAGTCCCAAAAAGATCACAATGAAAATGATGATAAAGGTTTTCTTTTACTCGGACAAAAATACAAATCTCTGAAGTTCCATAAAAGTAATCTTAGATAAACTCATTGCATCGAATTACCCCTGAAACTCATGAAGTCAAATCAATCTCCTTTCCTCCTGAAGGAGCAGCCCTCCGTAAGCCTCGCCTTACCCCCGGTTGGCTGGCACAACACAGTCTGGCAGTTTCCACAAACAACAACAGTCTGCGAGTGGCTGAAAACAGTAGTTCTGCAAATCACACCACATAGGATAGAAAATAAATCAGAGAAAAATAAACTAAGAACAAAGATAATAAACAAACAGCAACAGTGACTTACATGTTGAAGCAACCTTGGCACTTGACATCCTTCAAAGAAATAATAAAGATGTTAAGCATCAAAAAACAAGCCAACGGCAGCCATGCTAATGTTACCCAAAAGGTGTTTTTTTTTTTTTGACATTTTTTTAACTTTTTCCAGAGTGCAGAAAAAAAACAAACTAGTAATAAAATACGGAATTTACCATGAAGAAGGAATTGGGAGACTGCACAAGCCTCTTGAGCTTATGTTTTCTCTTTTCAAGATCTGCCGGAGGGTTTAGCAGATCAATATCGTTTTGAAGAACCTGAGAGTCAATATAAAATCAGAAACTGAAGGGACAGAATAAGATCTGCTACTATGGAATGAATTCCAACATAAATAAGCCGAACTCATAACAGTTGACGGGAAAAAAAACGAGTGATGTGAATTCGAACCAGAAAATTGTACATTCCGATAAAACGTAGATTAGAACATAAAAGAGAGAGCGTAGATTGGAACCTAAGAGCTCACCATCCTGGCCGGAAGGAGTCGAAGATCCCAAAAACCCTAAAAATACGCTTCCTCTGAGCAATGCGGCAGCAAGAAGGAATACAATATTGATGCGGCAATTTATAAGAGATGGACGATTGGCCGTTCAATGAAGGAGCCGATGGTCTCGCGAACAAAATTATATTGTGAAGGCTATCAACTCTAGGAATTAGGGTTGTGTTTGACGTGGTTTATCGTGGCTTTTTGCTTCATTGTGATTGGACAAAAATGTCATTATCGAATGTACGTTTGGTATCACAAATGTTACAAAAAATAAATTAGTTTTTTACATAAGTTTTTGGGATGACAATGACATTTTTGTACAACCTCATCAGAGCAAATAAGTCGTGGTAAGCCGTGCCAAACACAGCTTAAGAAAAAAATTTGATGTAGAAAAAAAATGGGAATTGTTAGAAGTATCGCACTTTTGATATACAACTTTCGTGTTGAACACTTTTCCTAAAAATGCATATACAAGGCGTATTTCTAAAAGGCGCGAAACCTGAGCGTATTTTCAAAGTACGGCTTGTACATGCATTTTTAAGAAAAGTGTTCACCCCGAAAGTTGTCGAACTCGTCGAGATCTACTACTTTTGTGTTGAACACTTTTCCTAAAACTGATTGTACAAGACGTATTTTCAAAAGACGCGGAAAATTAGGAGAAAGTGTGGTGTGACTAGCCAAAACTGTGGTGCTTTTAACAATTCCCAAAAAAATTTCACCCTTTAAATAGTCGAAATTATCATGATCAGTGTTTAAATGTCGGTCGACATGTCCGACATGTCGACCGACATGTTCGACATGTCCGACATGTCGACCGACATGTCCTGTTTGAACAGAAAACGACTTGCATATTGAAAACTTAAAGGTTACGACGTTTTTCAAAATGTCGGCCGACATTTTGGGTCGACCCCGCTATTTCGACAGACACCGACATTTGCGAAAATGACCGACATTTGCGAAAATCGCCCCCTGCCATCAGGGGCGTAGCTAGTATAGGTTCAGGGGGGCACGTGCCCCCCCCCCTGATTTTTCGCGGATTTCACCCAGGGGCCAGAGCGGGACATGCGGATTTCACATTTCCGCCGAATTCATTTCTGCGCTAACCTAGCTGGCCCGCTGCTCTCCTTCGCCCGACATTCCCGTCGGCCGCCGCTGCTCTCCTTTCCCCGGTACTTCTTCTTCTTCTTCTTCTGCTTCGCCCTTTTCATTTCTGCGCTAACCTAGCCGCCGCTGCTCTTCTTCGCCCTTTTTCCCGATCTTCTTCTTTTTCTTGCGTTGCTGACCCGCCGCCTCAAGGACCGTAGTCTGCCCACTCGCCCAGGCGCTCTTCCTCTTCTTCTTCAATTAGTTTTGTAATTTGTAAATTAGTTCTTCAATTGTTTTTGTTAAATGTATGTAAATTAGTTGTGTTAGTACTTAATAACATTAGTTAATTAGTTATGATAGAGTATTAGTTAATGTAGTTTTTAATTAATTTTGTTAATTAATTCTATTATTTAGATTTGAAGGATTTGATGTTTTCTCTTATTTGTAGAATGTCTTCTCAAAGATCAGGTAAAATAAGTTCTTCTATCGGCGGTAGAGATCCATTTTGGGCACATTTAGAGAAAGTAGAAGAAAAAGATACAAATCGGATCACATGTTGTTATTGTGCCCAAATTGTTAGTGGAGTCATTAACAGATTGAAGAATCATCTTGCTGGCCATAGAGACAATGTTAGACCGTGTTCCAAAGTGCTGGAGGACGTGAAAGCTCAAGTCATATCTTCTTTGAGCTCATCATTAGCCAGCAAACAAGCAAAAATGGCAAGATTAGAAGCTGATAGAGAACTCATAACTGTTGGATTTGAGATGGATGTAGGCGAAAGCAGCTCACATAAAAATTTGTTCTCTCAAATGAGTACAAAAGGTCCAATGGATAAAATTTGTGAACAATCATCAGAGGACTTGACATGTAAGGTCAAAGGAGGGCAAAACACGATTGGAGATAAGTGGAAGAAGCAAGTCAGAGAAGATGCATGTTTATACATTGCACGATGGGTATACGAGGCAGGTATTCCATTTAATGTATGCTCTTTACCATCTTTTGACCATATGTTGCAAGCCATTGGAAAAGTTGGGCCAGGATTGAAAGGTCCTAACATGTACGAATTCAGAAAGAAATTTCTTTAAAAATAAGTGGAGCGTACAAAAGAGTCCTTAAGCGTATTCACCTCTAGATGTAGAGTCAATGGTTGCAGCATACTGACAGATGCTTGGACTGATCGAATGGGAAGAAACATTATGAATATTGTGGTGCATTGTGATACCAGAGTTGCCTTCTGACTAGCCAAGAATGTATCCTCAGATGTACATGATGGAAAGTTCATTTTTGACTTTGTCGATGAGGCAATTGGATCTGAGTCGGGTCTAGGAGAGGAGAATGTGGTGCAGGTTGTTACTGACAATGCATCTAATAATATAGCAGCATCGAAGATGCTAGCAATGAAAATACATCATACTTTTTGGACTTCCTGCGCTGCACACACCATAAATTTGTTGTTTGCAGATATAGCGAGGATTAAGCAGATAAAAAATTCCATCACTTTGGGACGGACACTTACTGTGTTTATCTATGGATGGTCAAGGGGAAAAAATAGTAGAAATCGAAGAAGTTGAGGAGGCTCACAATTCACCATCTTCATCTTCATCAATGGAGGAAGATGAGGACGATAATCTTTTACAAGCAGATTATGACACAGGCAGAGACGAACAAGCTTGATGATTAGCGACGGTGAGGAATTCATTTGTTCTTCAAATATTTTTTATTAATAATTTTGTCTCATGTGTTAAAAAAATTAAACTATTTTTTTTGCCGGCAAAAGAGGATCACGATTATACTCTTCTAAGTCCATTTCAAAGAACTGCTTTTAAGACAATGATTTTCTTAAGATCTTCTCATGATCTATCTGACTATCTTGATATGAGTATTGTGGTGGTGAATACAATGATTTTTCTTAGAACTTAATGCATTTTAATTGTTTATTAAAATTTTCATTTACAATACTTCACATTCTACATGTTCCAAATAAAACTTTCAATAAATGTATGTTTGATTACTTTTACTGACAATGATAATCTTGAAGAATCAGAAGTACTAAACTTTCAGCATTTTTTCAGAACCAAGTTAGCACACTAACAGTCAAGGATAAGATACTCGTTGCTGGTGGTTTTCAAGGAGAGCTCATTTTAAGATACTTTTTGTTATATTTTCTCAGAGGCAAGCTAAGTACTTTTGGTTAAATTTGTCGGATATTATGCTGTCAAAATAAATTTTAAGTCAAAATTTGTTATCTAATGAGAAGATAATACTAATGAGTCAAAATTTATTTTAGAGTAGCAATTGATTTTCTGTTCAACTTCCTGTCTTACAAGAAATTTATGCATCTAAAGAACTGTATATATATATATATATATATATATATATATATATATATATATATATATATATATATATATATATATATATATATATATATATATATATATATATATATATATATACTTTTAGACATCTCGATATAATTACAAGGTTCATATTGATATGTTGCTAATAAATTACAAAATTATATTGAACTTGAAACTTAGAAACATTCACAACTTATTGGAAGCGCCACAACATCGTAATTAACAAGACCATCCTTCTGGATTGGAAGGTATTCACCGTACTTGAGTTTCTTATTAGTTACTTCATTTGCTCAGTGCCAACATCATATTTGAAACCGCGCATAAATCCTTGCAAAAAGACAGTAACAAAATTAATACATGAAGATATATTCATTAAATGATTTTTTAAATGTAAATGATAGAGCTAGTTAATATATCACAACACATATAATATAATTTTTTAAAAATCTGACATTTTAAAATGTCTCTGACATGTCTCCGACATCCGACATCTAAGAACCCAATCCGACATGTCTCCGACATCCGACATTTAAAACCTTGATCGTGATCCTCACTAACTTAGTGGGGGTTATGGAGAAAACAGACAAAATCATCATGCACCCGATCCGTCACCGCGCCAATCGTCGTTGGGCCTATCACATGGTAAAATCATTCAAAAATACACATCATAAACTATAAAGTAGGTCTGCAAATAGTAAATATGATTGTTATGATTTGCAGATAACCGTGCAACCAACATAACCGCTCATGGAGCGTATAAATATGATTTCAGTCTCTCCTTCATTTTCATCTTATTCTCCTCTAACTTCTCCTCCTACGTGCGTGAGAGCTCCACCAGAAATCTCATTCGCACTTCGAAGATCTTCATCCATCCTCGAGCGCCTATGCGTACATTCCGCTCCATGCGCATGCTTCCCGCCGCAGTAAGCATCTCACTCAACGTAGAATGCCCTTAGGTCAACAGCAAGCTCCCCGCTCTAGACTCCACCGTGAACAACAAGAGACAAGCCGCAAATGTCGAGATGTGCAGAGTGTTCTCCCTTCAGCTTCTGAGCACAAGCAGAAGATCACATAGCTTCCAAAGCGTGGTGTTCCCCACTGCAGCAAAGAAAAAGACTTAGCTTCGCGGGCGGTAGTCTGTCACCCTTTGAACGCATCTCTTTCTTTCCCCCTGCAAGGTATTGTTGGAGCATGCGTTCCGCGCTTCTTAGTTTGAGAATAACAAATCTCGGATGTATTTGATCTTGGTATGTGTTTTAAATGTGCAGGGATAACAGCATTTTTATGTACAAAAGAAAAGCTGAGCATGACATTGATGAAAAGGAAAAACGCGCTATCACCGGCGATAACGCTACCGCGGGCGATAGCCTAATCAGTTCCTGCTGACGTCAGCCTTAATCCGCACGTTGCCGTGCACGAAGTCAGCCACAATCAGCGATATCGCGGGGCGATACCGATGTCGCCGAGCGATATCCCACGATCGTCACGTTCTCCGCTCAGATCTGAAAATCAGCGCGACGTGTGTCACGTGTCAAGCAACGGAGAGTTATCACTATCGCGGGGCGTTACCGCTACCGCCGGCGATAGCGTGAAATGATATATACGGCCAAAAATTTCAGGGAAGAGTTGGACAGTACAGAGATTTGTTTTCCCAGAGAATTTTCAGAGCCTTCATCTCCGTTTCCAGACGAACTCCCTTGATCCGTTGAAATCTCAAGAGCGAAGGAGATACGACCGTGTGTTCAAGATTGGAGATCTTCTCGTTGGTCCACCATCATCTTCAGAGCTCGTGATTTTGAGGGAGTTTTTAAGTTTTACTATTGTACTTTCATTTTCATTCTTTATCTTTGTAATTGGGAAGGGAAAATCACCACCTTGTGTGTGGTGTATAAGTCCGTGTGTGGCTTAGGGGCAAATCACCACCTTGTGTGTGGTGTCTAAGTCCGTGTGTGGCTTAGGAGTAAATCGCCGCGAGTTGTGCAGCGACTAGATCATAGGTTTGATTTAGGGGGAGGCTAGTAGGCATATCTAGGGAGATATTGACTATAGCCTACCGGTTCTTGGGAGAAGGATCGGTGAAAAAGCCAAAGAATTATTATCGTTGTAAGCCTTGATTTCAAGCTTTATTGGAATCATTTTACATATACATTTTGGAGAAGTATAATCTTGTTTTTCATTTCATTGATCTGTCTCAATCATAGTAGCTAGTTTTATATTTTATAAAAAGTTAAAAAATTTTAAAGAGCCCTTATTCACCCCCCCTCTAAGGGCGCCACAAGATCCTACAGGTATAACGAGAAGCGGTCTGTTGCCTTCGCCTTCGCTTAAATACCTTGTACAACACCAACCAGATAGTAGAAGTTTGGTTAGTATGGTCCCCGTCACGTGGTTTTACCCCATTTTGTGGGTTTTCATGTTAAAAAATTTCTTTGTTAGTCGTCTCATTTCTCCATAACTGATTGTGCGCTCGACCGCTCCCGGGCAAAGATGACACAATATAGACCGATCTACACGAGCCTCGAGTGAGCCGCAATAGTTTGGCATCATCTGTGTGGACCAATTCCTTGAAGCCCTGAAGATCTAGAAGATAGTATGCTCTACACCGTGATACTTTAGATAAGTGACAATGACAAGAAGAAGCACTCGTACGACTCAAGGATCGGACCGAGAAGAATGTGTTGATCTGAGTACTTCATACTCCCTCATTAACGCACCTCGACTATAGAAGATGGTGATCACGCTCATGAATGCACTGGCAGGGCGTGGTGTCTAAATGGAAGAGCAGCAGGCTAAAATGCTGACTCTCTTGAGAACTTTGGAGCGGCTTAGGCTCCCGCAGCACCCACCACTTGTGTCAATCTCCCTCCTCCACTTATAGATCACACCCCCAAAGAATGACCAGGAAGAGGACTCTGAGTTCTCTGCAACAACTAACACTGCACACCCCACCCGTCTGGCCAGGGCCGCCAAAGTCGACCTGCAACATCACCACCAGAGGGCAGGTGGCCCCGAGAACCTCGCAGGAAGGTTAATCTGAGATAAAATAAGAGAGCTGCTAGTCGATTGGTGAGTCTAGGTGGGCCGTCAAGCCACACACATACAATGCACCCAAATAGTTACACTGTCAAGTGTTTTCAGCAACATTAAAAGGTCAGGTCAGGACTTGGTTCCACTCCCTTCGGGAAGAGACCATCAAAAATTTCACCGAGCTGACTCAATAGTACCTACACCAGTTCATCACTAACCACCAAATAGTGAAAGATCCCTCTCATCTCTCAAGGATTCGTCTGAGTGAAGGGGAAAACCTTAAAGATTTATTCCGTTGATTAACAATTGAGGCTCGTCAAATCTCTAGAGTGAACCTCGAGCTCCTATGGGGAGTCTTCCTTGGGGGAACTTCGGCAGAGTGGATTCTACTCCGTTTTGATGAGAGAGACGGTTCCTAGTTACCCCAAACCTATGAATATTGTTGAGTCACAGATGGCACCCGACGAGGCAATTATGACTCATCGCCGATAGTTTGAAGGAGGAGTAAAGAGGAATAAAGAAGAGCCATCCCCGCGGTGACAAAAAGAGCATCGAAAAAACACACGCTAGTAGGACCGTCGCGGGGACCGCCCCCCCCCCCCCCAACCCTACTAGAGGTATACATCACTCAACACCTCCCACGCAAACGTGTTCAATGCAATACAAGATAACATAAATGCTACAAAAGCTGAGAGAGCTCCCGCAAAATACCGGAGATCAATCAAAGTATTGTGAATTCCACAAAAGAATATGACACACCACATAGGATTGCGTAAAGCTCAAGTATGATATTGAGTGCCTCATCTGATAAGGAGTCCTCGGGAGGTTCTTACAAGAACAGACTTGAAACCAGTTAGTATAGGCCAGAAGAGAGCAACTACCTGTTCACCAGGACGCGCAGGGGGGAAAGCAAGTAGTAGGAACAGTGGAGACCATTGTCGGCTCCCCCTTCGCCACTGTTAATTTTATCACTCGACATAGGGGGGAGTTAGAGAATCATAATGAAAAGCTCGCAAAGATGATCAACTCTGGGGATGAAGATCTGAAAGGACTACTCATGTCGCACCATAACCTACTGGTCATCAATGCAGAAATCGGCGACCCCAGCTTCTACGTCAAGCGGATACTGGTGGATAATGACAGCTCAGACAATGTCGTGTCCATATAATCCCTCCACAATATGCAAATCCCAAGAGAGAATCTTCAGCCGACAACGTGGCTAGTGTACGGTTTTAGTGGCACGCCTGTCCCAATAGAAGGAACCATCACCCTTCATATAACCCTTGTCGAGTTCCCAAAGCAGGTCACCCACAACATACAATTTATGATATTAGAATTAGAAATCTTGTACACCGCAATATTCAGTCGTCTGCTCTAAGAAGCATTCAGGGCTATCCCCTCCATCTCACATCTAGCAATGAAGTTCATCAACCTAGAAGGGATTGGAATCATTCGACGAAATCAAGAGGTGACACATTCATGCTATTCGTAGCAGATACATCCCGAAGCAGGAGCATCTCCAAGAATGAGGATGACAGGAGCCAAGGATGCCCCACAATACAGCAGCTGTGCATGGACCAGGCGGGTCTTAGAGGTCAGGACTCAAGAAAGAGTTAGGAATCAGGCAGGAGAGTCCCACTATATTCATGATCCTTTTATATAACTTTAATTTTCTGTTTTATTTAAAATAATTGCTAACTCTAGAAAGTCGCATGTTTGCACTTGCACACATGTTAATATTTATTTCACAAGAAAACTTGGAGCCAATTCCCTCATTCGATTGCAGACTGCAGCACGGTGGCCTTAACCCCACTACCTTGGCACGAAGGCCTGCCCTTCTTCCTCATAGTAGGTTATGACACCGTCACGGGCCAGTCCCCCCTATCATGCGCAGACCGCAACACAGTGGCCTTAACATTATTGTCTCTACTTAAAGATCCACCATTTGCCATCGCAGTAGGTTATGACATCATCAGGGGCCAGTCCCCTAGTCGCGTGTAGCCCACGACATGGTGGCCTTGACTTTACTACCCTGACTCGAAGCGTCTGCCCTTTTCCCACGTAGTTGGTTACAACATTGTCAAAGTTCAATATCCAGTGACATCTCACTGCCGTGGATCAAAGGTCCTCCCTTCTTCCCATAGTAGGTCACTGTGTCGCCAGGGAATGCCACCTCGTGCTCGCCAGCGGTTTGAAGTGTCTGCCCTTCACCGTCTCTCCAGGGCCACACCCTAGTGACATCCTACTATTGCGGCTAGAAAGTCCTCCCTTCACCCCCATAGTAAGTCGCGACACCACCAAGGCCTGACCACCTCACTGTCGCCCAGGTTTGAAGGTCCTCCCTTCACTGCCAAGGACAACCCGCAACACGGTGTCCTTGACCTCTCAATACCCCAACTTCAAGTGTCCACCTTTTGACCACACAGTTGGTTATGACATCATTAAGGTATCTCCCCCCCCCCCCCCGCACATCACTATCATGGCTTGAAGGTCTGCCTTTCTTCCCTGCAGTAGGTCTCGTCATAGCCAAGGACATATTGCAGCATAGTGGCTTTGGCCTCTTATTATCCCGACTTGAAGTGTTTTCCCTTCGCCCGCGTAGCAGGTTACGACACCGTTAAGGTCTCATCCTCACGTTGTCAGCATAAAAAAGTAAGCAAAAATAAAGTCATGCATCAAATAGCAATGTAGACACCATAAGAGCCAAATCACTACACAAACAATGCTCTAAGCCAGAATGGTCCAAGAACAACAATACAACGCACCAAAAACATCCGCTCCAGGAAGCATTCAGGGCCATCCCTCCATCTCACATTTAGCAATGAAGTTCATCACCCTAGCAGGGATTGTAGTCATTCGAGGAAATCAAGAGGTGGCACATTCATACTATTCGTAGCAGATACATCCCGGACCAGGAGCAGCTCCAAGAACCAGGATGACTGGAGCCAGGGATGCCCCCACAATACAACAAGCGTATTGACCAGGCGGGTCCTAGAGGTTGAGACTCAAGAAAGAGCTAGGAATCGGGCAGGAGAGCCCCACTATATTCATGATCCTTTTACGTAACTTCAATTTTCTGTTTGTACTTAGAATAATCGCTAACTCTAAAAAGTCGCAAGTCTGCACTTGCACATGTATTAAAATCTGCTTCAATTAATTATGTTTTATATGCTCCCAACTCTTCAATCCAAGGAACATTTGGAGTCAGTTCCCTCAGTCAGTTGCAGACTGCAGCACAGTGGCATTGACCTTACTACCTTGGCACGAAGGTCCGTCCTTCGCCTTCATAGTAGGTTATGACACCATCAGTGGTCAGTCCCCTTATCACACGCAGACCATATCACAGTGGCCTTGACATCATTGCCTCTACTTAAAGCTCCGCTCTTCTCCCTTGTAGTAAGTTATGACATTGTCAGGGGCCAGTCCCCTAGTTGCGCATAGCCCACAACACAGTGGACTTGACTTTTCAACCACAGCTCAAAGCATCCACCCTTCACCCACGTAGTAGGTTACAACATTGGCAAGGTTCAGTCTCCAGTGACAAAAGAAGTGTTTTTAGTGACGAAATATATTTCCTCACTAAATGTTAGTTTTCTTGAATTGACCCAGTTAAAGTGTCCACCCTTCGCCCACATAGTAGGTTATGACATAATTAGGGTATCGTCCCCCCCCCATCACTACCATGGCTCGAAGGTCCGCCTTTCTTCCCCACAGTAGGTCTCGCCATAGCCAAGGACATGCCGCAACACAGTGGCAATGACCTCTCACTATCCCGGCTCAAAGCATCTGCCCTTTGTCCGCGTAGCAGGTTACGACACCGTCAGGGTCTCATCCTCACGTTGTTAGCGTCTAAAAATAAACAAAAAACAAAGTCATGCATGCATCAAATAGCAGTGTAGACACCACAAGAGCCAGATCACTACACAAATGATGTTCTAAGCCAGAGTGATCCAAAAACATCAATACAACGTAAAAAAGCATCCAAAGCGCTACAACAACATACAAATCAACAACAAAGTATAAATGCATAAAGATACAACAAGACAGAACTACTCCTCACCCTCGATATTAACATCAAAATCTGCACTCTCGTCTTCAGAGAGGTCTCCAAAGTCGAGCCCGGGTACATCGCATCTGGAAACCATGGTGATCAGTGAGCTAAAGCTCTTGCCAACCAAAACTAGGCAAAGAAGAGAGAAGTTAGTGAGAGATCCTCTCCAAAAATGCCCTTGAAGATCTATTTATTGTTTTTTGAAGTTGGTCTGCGGATATCGAAATCTCGTTGCTTGTTTTACTAAGCGTAACTCAAATAGTCTGCCAACAACAAAACCCCGCCGTTTGGAGTGGCTAGTGGCAATCCAAAACGAGGCTTCCCGAAAATAGGGAACTTACCTCTTTATAAGTGAACTGAGCGGGCCTTGCCCTACTCGCCTAGGCGGCGAGTGCCTGAAGAGTCCAGGGACTCGCCACTCACTCTACTACCGGGATGAGTGCGGGCCAACTTGCCCCACTCGCCTGCCTAACTTCATATTGTTTGATCGCACAACGGCCGGACGAGCTCACTCAGCAAATACGGGGTTGCACACTACTTTTCTTGTTTGTTTGACTTTCTATTTATAGGGTTTATCAAGTGTCCAACCACAACCAAATTTTTAAAAATTCTTATGCCGGGTTCCTTTCTTCGAGATATCACAACAAGTATTCTCTAACTCTTTAGAGACAATCAAATTACGGCAATTGAGATAAATTTTATCAATACATGCCACGTTCATCCCCTTCGCCTCGAACCTACCCAGTTTTCAGAAGACATGAAATCAGAACATTGGCGAGATGTCAAACAATAGAAAATTCATGCTCCTAAAAATAACAACACAAGAACTTTGTTTGATCTTCCACTTGGCAAGAAGGCGAATGGTTTCAAATAGATTTGTATGACCAATTATAACTTCTATGAGACTGTGGAAATACATAAAGAGCATTTCTTCGTAATGAGAAATAAATAAATCAAAGGCCTTGACTACAACAAAACTTCCGCGCTAGTAGCAAAAATGGTGACTGCAAGAAATTTTTTAGTGTTTGCCGCAACAAAGAATTAGTAACTGCATAAAAGGAATGTTCACAATACATTTCTTCATGAGGATCTTATGGAAGAAGTTTATATGAAGTTGCCTCTTGTTTCTCAGATCACACTCGTGGGAAGGTGCGCAGGCTTTGCAAATCTATCTATGCCTTAAAACAAACCCCTCAATGTTGATTCTGTCTATAGCTTGAAACAAGCCCTTCGATGTTGATTCGCAAAATGAGCGCCGCTCCGAAAAAATATGGATTTCAACAATCTTATTTTGACTATTCTTTGTTTACCTATAATGATCGCGAAAAACGATTACACATCCTGGTTTATGTCGACGTCCTGATCATCTTAGGGGATGTACCCGAGCTATACAAGATTTTTAAAATATATATTTGAATGAATAATTTCATACAGAAGATCTTGACGTTCTCAAGTATTTTTTTGGAATAGAAGTGGTGTGTAGTCCGCAATGAATTGTTTTGAGCCAATAAAAACATGTGTTAGACATCATTATTGAAGTCGGATTGTTAGGATGTCGACCTGTTGGTTTCTGCTCGAACAACATCATTAACTTAGCTCATCTGATAGTCCACTTATTCAACAACCATAATCGTATCAATGTCTTGTTGGGTGGTTGATTTACTTGACAATTACGCCACCCGAGCTTTGCTATTGTGTTCATATCTTGGTTCAATTTATGCAATAACCTCACGTTGATCATTGGGAAGCGACACTTCGTGTTGCTCGCTATTTGAAGGGTCATTCGTGGCAAAGAATTTTTCTTCAAGCCAACGATGATCTTTAACAGAGTTTTTTATTTTTCCAAGAAACTCACCGTTATCTCGAAAAATAAAAAAGTAGCACACAGTCTCTCGCTCATTTGCCAAAGTGGAATACAAATCCATGACTACTACTTGCTGTGAATTGAAATGATTGTAATGCTTGCTGACGACACTTCATATTAACCATTCTGGATCAATGTGTCTGTATTGTAATAGTCAAGCAACATTATATATCGTAACAAAATCCTAAACATGGTGTTTCTTGAACGCACAAAACACATTGATATAGATTGTCATTTGGTTCACAATGAACTTCTTGTTGGGAATATTGTGACCTCTTATGTTCAGTCTTTGGAATAGCTCCACGACATGTTTACTAAAGCATTGAGAAAGAAAAAAAAAATCATTATTTCTTGTGCAAGTAGGGCATTCGTGATGTTCATGCTCCAACTTGAGGAGTAATAACATTCATATTTGTTCATATTTTTGTTTTGATTCTATATTTGTTATTTTTGGTGTGTTTGGTTTTAGGAAATCTCCAACAACCCCTGCTTTCCTTAATTGCTTGGCTTTTTGTTTATAGTTTGTTTGTCATATCTAAGGCTTATGCCCCGTTTGACAAACCAGCGCCGCGTCGTTCCCGCGAGAACGAACCTGAGCGAAGGTGTTTGGAACGCTTTTGGGAGCTCCAGTTGAGGACGGCCGGCGTGAATGGGGGCAAACCGGGCATTTTGTGACCGACGGACCGAGCACCATTCGACCGCTGCGGATGTTCATTTCCTCTTTCCTCCCAGAGTGCCACCAGGTTCCCAAACAAACCCTTAGGCTCCGTTCGTTTCATCGGAATTGAGGGTTCGGAATTGGCATTCATTTGACAATTCCAATTTATCATGTTCGGCAGCACCAAAAAAGAGGTGGAATCAGAATTGAGTTTAATTCCCATAGGAATTCGATATAGGGCAAAGCAGCACGCGTCATTTCCGACCTCCCGACATCTGAATTCGTGATTCCCTCTCCTTCACGATTCCCGCACAGCTTCTCGCTCGCCATCCGCCACTTTGCTCCCCCCCCCCCCCCCCCCCCCCCCCCGCCCGACGATTCTTCTTTCGCGCCCGCGGTTGCTCCCTCACTCGCAACTCCTCTCTCAAATCTCTTCTTCGGTGATCCCCCCATACGCGGCGTGCGATTCTTCCTCCTCAGTTGTCGATCTTCTCTGCCGACAGCAGGTATATGTTTTTTTTCCTTCGGTTTTTTCTCCCTCCCTCGGATGCCGACGTCCTTCATTTTCTCCATGCTGACGCCCTTCATCTCCTCCTCGTTCAAGCTTATACTTTGAGTTTTCCGAGAAGAACAAAATTACTTATGCTCCTTCAGCTCTTGAAGAAGACAAGAATGAATCTTTGAAGGAGGAACGTCGATCTCTAGGTCCATCCATGCCCTTCATATCCTCAAACCGCATGCTCTTCCTGATTCTTCCTGATTACTAAGTGCAACATTGTTAGTTCATTAGTCTTGACCCAAATTAACCTTGCTGTTTGGATATCATGTTCTAACAATCATGTTATTTAACCTGAAGATTGAAGACTAAATTAACCTTGTTGTTTGGATATCATAGTGTATTCTAATCTTATTCCTGAGCAGTATTATATATGTTAACATTCATTTTCTTCCTGAAGCAACATTCATTGCTCTTCCCGATGTATATATATTATATGGTATTCCCGAAGATTGGAATTGGATATCAAATTTGAAATTCATATATGTTAAAATAATTATGAAATTCATATATGTTAAAACTTGATACATAGGGAATTATCAATTCCAATTCTGATGACAGAATTCCTGCAGTTAGCCGAACAGCAGAATTGGAATCGACTTGAATTCCAATTCCCGCAGGAATCGGAATTGAAGTCAATTCCAATTCCTGCATCTCAATTCCTGCGAAACGAACGGAGCCTTAGTATATTTATACAACACATGATATGAATAAAACAAAATACAAAAAAAGTTTGAGCATTTGTGTCCTCACCCAGTCAAACTTATCAAGAATAAATAAAATTTCTTGGCAATCTGATTTTCATACCAAGTATTTTGGTCTTGCTGGGAGGTCAAAAATGATCTCTAATCGAGATCATTCATTTGCTGCAAGATCATTCATTCTTTGCAAGATCATTTTTTAGGCGATTGTTAACCGCAACCCGGTTTTGGCTATCCGCACCCCATTGTTAACTGCAACCCGAAACTATAATCGCATCCCGATATTTGGATTGCCACACCCCATTGTTAATCGCACCCCGAACTGTTTGAAAATTTTATCCGCACCCCGCATTCACTAATTCTTATTTGCAAACCAAATATATGAGAAACAAAATTACATATGTGGATATTTTGACAATGATGTAATTCTTTCAACCTGCATAGCTGTTATTTCACATAGCATTTTGTTGAAACTTTAGCCTGAAGCATTACCTTCATAATTTGATCGATTAATTTGCAAGCCATTGCACATACCTGACCTATTACACCAAAAATTATATAGCCAAACATATTAAAGTTATCTCATACCTAAACTCAACAACGTTTTCATTAAAATCACCACAAAATCATACTAGATAGAAAATGGAAAAATACAAAAATCATGCTCTTATGTCCCAAGGTCTTGCTTTGTTTGCGCCCCAAACTTGATTTTTAACCAATAATCCTGCAATCATACAAATGAACATATGTATACCCATCAAACGAAAATATAAATTTATTTATATGAATGTTCATACCTTGATATTAATGTTTGCAAAACATTGAAATGCCGACCTTGATACTGATATTTGTAAAGCATTGAAACGCCAATCTTGATATTGAAATTTGCAAAAAGTCTAGCAATAGCTTGTATTACACTGTTAAGAATTAATGGAATACGTTATAACCAGAAAATATCACGAGAAACATTACTTTGTCAAAATGAATTTAGTATGTCATACCTTTGGAAGAAGAGTCATCCAAATTTATCAATGAAGGTGAATGTCCAATAATCTTCTCCGTCACTCTAATCTTTGATGCAAATAATGTTTCCCATGTTTGTGCTATTTCTCCATAATACCTTCTCCAAAGAGGGTAAATCAACGACAACGGGCATCCATCACGCATGTGAAGTTCAATGAAATGATTACCATCGATAAATCCGATGAATAGAATTTTTGGTTCTTCCGGTGGAGGTGATTGTAACGGAAGAAAGGTGAATGATTGAACTTTAGATAGTTGGACTAATACTATATTGTAGCACGAAGCGATAATGAGTCCCATATCCGGCATCGACATCCATTTGTTCAAACCCGCTGGAGTTGTATTGCATTCAAGTGAAGATAATAATTCTTTCCTTCTTGGTTTTCCAAACGTGAGATCATACAATGTCAATTGTGATTCAAGTTCTTCATGGAGATCGAAACGGACTTGTGTCCAACCACCCTCAATTCCCAATGCTTGGCCAATGACTCTATAACCGCAATGCCCATCGCCAAGTACATCAATAGCCTCCATAATGTGATGTGAAAGGTAAGAAGGCATTTGCTCACGAACATCATCCAAAAATTTATTATTAAGCAAGGGATTAACATTGTTATAAATTGTACGCTTCCGTGCATTCGACTTTGGACGAACCATCATTTTTGCCTTCTCCTCCATCAAGACGTACTCAAAATGGGATGGATCCCGCCTTGTGGATTTAGAGTTATCTTTAAATTTCTTATAACTCCCTTTAGGCCTACCTTTTAAATGCACTTTAACTAAAGGCTCAATTGTTCGGCTTGTGGTTGGATCAATGATCTCGCGCAACTTCCATTTTAACTCATTCTTTTGTATGTCATTTGCTTGAGTGAACTTCTGAATAATTGCTTCTATTTCATTATTTATGCTATTCGACCCTTCTGTATTAACTTTGTCCCCGTAAATGCTCAAGGATAATTGTTTCCAATGTCTATGTACAAGCCATAATGGAATTGCTCTTGATTGAACAACATAAGACCTCAATTCATGTGCACAAGGCAAACTCATAGTACATCTTTTGATATGTGTGCATGTATCTTCCGTATACCCTTTCATTCCATTCTTCAACATCTCAACCTCCTCTTTTATGCACTGTAGAGCTTTAAGAGACACACGACTAAGAAGGTCGACGTACAAAGAATCTTCAAACTCTTTATTCACTTGAATGCAACTAGCACCAAATGATCTCTTAATATCTGTGTGTTGAATGTTGATCATTTGATCAAAGGTTCTCCAAATAGTTGATAAACTACCAATAGAAACCTCCAAAAATTTCTTAAGTTGACTATGCGCACCTTCAACTCGATTGGTGGTTGAATTACCCAAATGAAGATATTTATCAATCCACCTCGAAACAAAATAAGTTTTGTATGGATTTATCCAAGTAGTCATGATATATGTGACAACTTCACAATAATTTATACAGTAATCAACCACAAGCTTGTTCAAGGACATGCCAAAATCTTTATCTGTATGAGCATCTACCACTCTTTGTCATGCACCCATAAAGCATTCGAATATCTTTCCCTCACTGAAAAACTTTTTGCAGTTTGCTAAAATATTTCTATTTATATGTACTTGACATAAAATATTTTTAGATTCCGGAAATACAATCTTTATGGCATTCATCAAAGCTTATTCTCTATCTGTTACCAACACAATTGGTTGAAAATGAGGATGCAGAATGTATCTAAAACAATCAAGAGCCCACTTGTAACTTGATTCGGTTTCATTAGACATAAAAGTGAAACACGAAATGAATGTCTGGTTTGTTGATGTAACTCCAACAATGCATAGTAATGACATACGATAACGATTTGTCTTGTATGTGCAGTCTAACTGAAAAACCGTTGGAAACATATTACTTAGTGTTGGGTATTGTATCCACAACGTACCTGATTTGAAGAAGCCCCTGAACAAGCTAAGGTAAATAGACAATGTATTTGATGAAATCTTTTAAGTTGTGCTTGCAGTTATTCCACGCTAAGTACACACCAATGTCAGGGTGCAGTAGGTCAATATACACGGGTCGGCGCGACGTAATCCCTCATTGAGCAGATCAGTGTGTTGGCCTACATGTACTCTCTCTATTGGAGTGTACTTATTTTCAAGTACAGGGCTGTGATAATGCAAGAGCAGACAAGGAGCAAGGATGGGTCAAAGAGCAGCTCATGGGTGGAAAGAGAAAAAATCGCCTAAGTAAAAATCGACGAGAATCACTAAGTGATTCTCGCCGAATCGGCGAGAATCACTAGCTGATTCTCGCCGATTCTCTCCGGCTATCTCAGAGCGTGCTTATCAGTCGCTAAGTCCGAATCGTCGAGAATCACTGGCTGATTCTCGCCGAATCTCTGAATGAAGATCGTCGAGCTCAATTGGCATAATTCCTTCGACGAGAATGACCTTCGATTCTCGCCGAATCGTCGAGAATCACTGGCTGATTCTTGCCGATTTTGCCTTAGGCGAATTTCTGAAGCACGCTGTACCAGATCAAATGTTAAAGCACTGTTTTGAACCGGTTTTAGGGTTTCTTCTGGTGGGACCCACAACGGTCATCTTGAAGACCTAATGTATAAATACATCTGTATTTTTGAACAGTAAGGCAGAACACAGAAAAATGAATACACGAGCCGCCGACGTGACCTAGATCGCGAAAAAAAAACTAGCTTCGCCGCCGTCGCCGCTAGTCCAGTAGATCGTCGGTTTTGATCGTGGTTTCTTCCAGATCTTCCGGCGACAGGAGCTCAGCCAAGCACTGCGTCTCACGCGTCTAACCAGAGATCCTTTGTCTCTTGATTCGTTGATCGGGAAAACCTTCCCCTTCCGAATCGATCGAGACGATCGATCCTAGTGTGACCGTTGGAAGATCTTGCTAGCTTTGCTACGAAGTTTGAATCTCCAAAGAACAGCCGCAACACGCCGTGTTGCCGCCGATCCCGAGAACCAAGTCGCCGCCCTTCTTGCCGCCGCCGGTTTCAGGGAGATTCTCTCCAAGTGAGATCTAGGGTTGTGGACTCTTCGTTGACTTCAAGAACACGTCGTCGAACGAAGAGGGACACCTTATTCTCCATAAGTTGTTTGTATTTCTTATACAATCTATTTTCAATTTCTTTGTAACGGACCGATTGGTCCCTAGTTGTAAGGGTTGGGTGCAACCCGTGTTGTGGGAGTGGTGACTCCTACGTGTGGAAGAGTTCCTTCCGTTAGTGCAAGGATTGGATTTCAATCCTGTTGGTGAAGTGACCGAGTCGTCCCTGGTTGGGAGATAGGTCGAAGGGGGAAAGTGGATGTACCCAAATTGGGGAACCACTATAATTTGCTTGTGTGCTTTCTGTGCTGTGTTGTTTTGTTTTCTTATGCAGGTACGACTTTAATTCCGCAAAAACGCTGCAAGACACCTATCCCCCCCATAGGTGAAGGTAGTTGACACTAAGTGGACTTTCACTTAGCTTTATAGAGACCGGATGTGTAAAAAATAACCTTTCCAATTGGTTATTAGTGGAGCAAACTTGGCTAAAAGAAATGTAACCTGAATCGCTCAGACACTTATACAAATATTGTATGGGCGTTCCTCCATCCAACTCTTTCTTATGTAACTTCACCCGCTCATTGTAAATTGTCCTAATAACTGTGGTATTTTCACTGTTTTCTTTCTTCACGGCGGCTAGTATTTTACGTGGCTTTACCCCTGAACCATACATCTGTTCTACTAGTTTTTTCTCTTCCTTATCTAATCTTCCTCCATATGCATGTGCTTCCAGATGAACACTCTCGTGATTGTGTATCCCGCATAATATGTAAACCATCCATTTTTCAGTAATTAAATCTCTTTGCCCCTTAAGTGAAAATAAACAACCACAACGCTTTGAAGAAGACATACGCATACCTTTTTTCACCCAACCTTTCTTGTTCTGACTTTCTCTATATTTACCCCTTCTATCACAACCAAGAAACACACGAGGTTTTGGTCGTTCAGTCAGCTTATCAGACGATTTTATGGTTACTACGTAACCCAAACTCCTACCTATCGCACGAGCCCATTCAATTAACTCTTCTTTAGAATCAAATAATAAATCTGTTTCAAAGTGACAACCCACATCCACTTTTATCTTTTCGATGGTTTCTTCATTTCCATTAGTGACATTTAGAGGAGTATGAAAAATACGTATGAGAACCATATACAAAACCACAATGTAATATTGACATCAATTAATAAATAAATAACTCTTACTAGTTATAGGCAAAGACGAAGGTGTCTCATAGTCCAATAATTTGATGCTATCACTTGAAAATTCTTCCATTAAGATATAACATAAAAATAGGAAAATAATATGAAAAAACCAATATTAACATGCCAATAAAAATAGGAGATCGATGCATAATATTTCTGTTAAACGTTTATGATTCAAATTAAAAGAAGTTGTGGATATCATGACAATGGTGGAATTCTTTCAAGCTACATAGTTGCTATTTCACATACCTGTCCTATTACACCAAAAATTATATAACCAAACATATTAAAGTTGTCTCATAGCTAAACCCAACAACATATCTAACCCAACGTTTCCTCAGGTTACTCTCAACGTTTCCTAAGTCAACTAACGACAAACAGAGCAGCTATGATAAAGATTGTGGTGAAGCTTTGATATTTTGAATAGTGAGAAAACATGATTTGGAGGAAGAGCCTTAGGTTAAAAAGTACTAGTGATTGGGCAACAAATGCATGTAAGTATCATAGGTGGGATGCCAGAGGTAAAAGAAGACAAAGGAGAGTCTCGCATCTCAGAGCAAAAGAAAGGAACTGATCCACAAAAAAAGATTTCAAAAGGAAACCATAAATTTTCATCAACCAAAATAGGGTATAGAGCATACAATTTATAGTAGTGCCCTTAATTCATGCACTTTTGAACCATCCGAACATTAAAATAGTAACAAGAAAATCTTATGCGACCATTTTGCCCTTCATAATTGAAAAAATGACAAATAAGAACAAAGATGGTTGATTAAACATGACTAGATCGGCATAGTTAAGATTAAATACCCATGGGAAGAGGTAAATAGCCCATTGAATCACAAAATAGCCCTTAGAGATAATTGAAAAAAAAGTGAATAAGACAGACCAAAGATCTAACATTTATATTACTCAACGTTTAGTATAACAAGTTGAGATAGAAGAAGGCTAGAAATGCAACAACAAACAAAATTATAGCAAAAAGAAAGCAACAACGAAAGGAATGCCAAAATATTGATGCAAAAAGTGAATTGTTAAGAAAATAACCTAAACTGTTACAAATATCAAAGAGAAAATGGTGAGAGAAATGATTTGAGTATTTGCTAAGAGAAGGCGGAATGAGACATTACCACAAATAATGGAGCAAATGGTGAAGACGTCTGCTGCGATCGGTGCCCGGAAAGGGGAAATCCTCGGAGAGTACGGAAATGGGAGCGGCTGCCGTGAGTTGGGGGATGGCTGCTTCCTCGATCTACTGCCGGAGACGGGAGAGGCTGCCGCGAACCGTTGCCAGAAAGAGGAGCCGCACGGCGAGTATGGAAGAAGGAGAAAATGATTATCACAGAGAAAATGGTGAGAGATGGTTTGAGTATTTGCTAAGAGAAGGCGAAATGAGACATTACCACAAATAATGGAGCAAATGGAGAAGGCGTCTGCTGCGATCGGTGGCCGGAAAGGGGAAATCCTCGGCGAGTACGAAAATGGGAGTGGCTGCCGCGAGTTGGGGGATGGCTGCTTCCTCGATCTACTGCCGGAGACGGGAGAGGCTGCCGCGATCCGTTGCCGGAAAGAGGAGCCGCACGACGAGTATGAAAGCGGGAGGCGGATTTCGCGAGCCGTGGATTTCGCGAGATGTGGGGGAGGGCTGCTTCCGTTAGCCGGGAGAGAAATGGGGAAAGTTAGGGTTGCGAGTAAAAATCTGGAGAAGGATTTTTTTAAAACGTTTTGAGGTGCGGATAGCCAAAATCGGGGTGCGGATAGCCAAAATCGGGGTGCGGTTAACAATCGCCTTTTTTTTTATTGCTGAAGGAAGCATGATTCAATGAGCTAACCCTTCCCAAAAGTGGAGTAGCACTGAAGTTGTTTCGTTTTCCGGCGGTTCGCACCATCTCTCCGTCCGTCCAACACCGTCGGCCAATGCATCTCTGTGCACCGGCAACCTGGCAGTTCCAACCACTTGCATCCAACCCTAAACCCTAATACACCACAAAACTTCAACTTGTTCCAACTCGGAAGTTAGCTTCTCTTGCAACTTCAATCTTTGATACCCGGTGTTGAAGAAGTCTCTGATCTTCCTCTCATGTCGACATCAACCTTTCCTTGCTTGATGACTCCTAGGGCCTCCTGTATACATTTTCAGCCTTCTCTCGCCCACAGCGTTACCACGGGATGGAGAAACCAAAAGCTTCGTTGTTCGATCGCACCAGCAGCTCCGAAGGAAGTTCTTAGCGTCGATCACAAGGTTTATTCTATTACTAGCATGATGGTTTAGGGTTCACGGCTTCATTTGAGCTAAATTTACCATACAAATGCGCAATTATATGTATTTACTCCCATGAGAAATGACCTTCTTTTATGGGTTTAGGCACATTGAGTGTTGATTTTGCGTTTGGTTATATGATAGGTGAAGAGTTTATTAGACAGTGTGAAATGGGATGATAAGGGGTTGGTGGTGGCCATTGCTCAGAATGTGGACACTGGATCTGTTCTAATGCAGGGATTTGCAAACAGGGATGCCCTTGAAATCACTCTTTTATCTCGCAGGGCGACTTTCTACAGCCGATCAAGGTCATCTCTGTGGACAAAGGGGGAGACTTCAGGCAATTTCATTAATGTTGTTGACGTTTTTCTTGACTGCGACCGTGATTCTGTATGACTTTTGTCACCACATTGCTGAATTTCTACTTCTTAGTTCATATGTATAATTGCTAATTTCTATTTCTTAGGTGATATTTCTTGGGAAACCAGATGGGCCAACTTGTCACACTGGTTCAGAGACATGCTACTATTTCTCAATTTTTGATGTGTTGCAAGATTCCCAGGTTTTGTGTCTTGTCTTCATGCATACTGTATTTCGCATGCATGCGCCTAGGTTTCATATTATTCCATTTCTCGATACACACCTTGTGACAGAAAAAGAAAGGGAGATTGGCTTCAACAACGCTGTATTCATTGGAAACTACAATTGCGGAGCGTAAATATGAAATTGAAACCGAGGAGACCTGCAAGCCCTCATGGACTAGGAAGCTTCTGCATGATAATGAACTCCTTTGTTCTAAAATCAGGTAAAGTTTCTGTTTACATGTTGAAATTACCATAAATTTTTTATTTTAGGGTTTTGTACTAGTGAAACTCATTAGAGTCTGGTATAAACAGAATTATAAGTTCCAAACTCCATTTCAAGTTTATGTGGTCTACATCACCCCATTATGTTCAAAAGCTGCGGAGAGTACATTAGTATAAATTGTCATCAAGCAACAATTATATTGATAATTCGTCGTATGCTGGCTAATTCCTGAAGGCAAAGCATGAACTCTAAACAGTCTAGTTTGGGGCCATTCTCGGACACCAATATCATAAAGCTGTAAATAGCAAAGTGCAAGGAATGCGTCTCCTTGAGGATGAAAAACATTCAAGTGGTTCAATGCGTGCCGTTTAATCACAAAAATTGCTATGTTGCATCGTGATTTTGTTAGTTTATGACTCCAAAAAAATATAACTTTATCATTCATAATTAAATTCTTTTGGTTTTAAGTTTCATTTTTTGTTTACATTGTTAATCTATGCCATTAGCTTTTTAGTGATTTTTTGTCTGTTTGACGCAATTTTGGAAGTGCGGATCACTGAAAGTCATGCAACCTCACACACTCGGTCTAGTCTAGTGTTCAAGCTTTGCATTTTGCATTAAAAGTTTCTTCTTCTTGTTATTACGATGTTATTTTGAATCATCAGGAGGTTCTGTCCACAAACTACATTAATTTTGAAAAGAAAACAAATAAAGAAATGACAAGTGTCCATTGCTCGACACATTGAATAATGCAACTATTTCGATAACGTCTTTCTTAGGTTTCTTAAATTTGAATTTAAATTCGACAATAGAACTCAGTGGAAGGGGAGTTCTTTAACAAGGTCTTACGTGATGAGTTCAACATATCGTGATCCCTTCATTGTTGAAGGAATCAATTAAGAATAGTTGTTCAAACAAGAATGGATCTCATTAGAATAACTTGAGTAAGGTTTTAAATATCAGATGTCAATGACATTGTCAGAGTGAGTTTTTAAATATTAGATGTCGGAAGTTCGAGATATGTCAGAGATATTTTAAAATATTGGATTTTCATATCTTACAACAACAACACTCACCCTGAATTTTCATATCTTATAAATAAAAAAGTATTTTTATGTATATAAAGTGTAATTATATGTTCTGCAAGTAAAAAAAAATATAACAAGTAGATAGATGAAGCGTCACGTATATCTCAAAATAAATTGGAAAACTATTCAAAATAAAATGTTACAAATCAATACATTGAAAAATATATTTAATATTATTCAATAATTTTACTTTGATTACTATAAGTTTTATAGCAACAAAAAATATTTAAAAACTAAATAACATTGATTGATTATAAAGTGTAATTATATGTTTGTACAAAAAGTATATAACAAGTAGATAGATGAAGTGTCAGGTATATCCCCCCAAAATTTGAAAATTATCCAAATAAAATATTCCAAGCTTAATAAATTTATGTTAGAAGCATGAAAATAATCAACTAATAAATGTTTTGAATATTTTGACATGTTTTATGATATGAAATAAGAAAAATATAATGTGAAATAATTATATACAAATAATCGTAAGAATAACATATTAAAGAGAACAACACCATAAGTCCAATTGATTTTAGCATACATAATATAATACATATATCCGATTTAAACATATACTGTTAGTCTCCTACCTTAACATAAAATAAAATTGTGGATGATATGTTCAAAAATTGTGTCGGCCAATATATTAGAAATAATCGGATATGTTGATCTATATTTTATGAAATGTCATAATCTATTTTAAAAAATAAAAATGATATGTCTGCAAATATGTCGGCATGTCAAAGAACATTTAAAAAATGAACTTGATAGAAAAGGATCTTACCTGCGAGATCTAGGGAGTTAGTTGGGCTAATCATTGTGGCGTGATTGTGTCATTGCTAAAGATGTTGTCTGCATCGTATCCCATATTTTTTGGAAAAAGTTGAACTTCGAGTTCATCAAGTGCTTGTAGAATAAAAGGTTACCGTGATATGGTAATAGACTACTTAGTCAGTGGTTGGAAGTTATCTAGTACCATCTAGATGGGATTTATTAGAGATGATTATGGAAGTTATATCTTCATATTTAAGGATAAGTGAAGAGAATGCACTTGGAGAATCAAAAGGTTGTGCGCTCCCAAATAAAAAATCTCGGTGGTGGAGAGTGGAAGCACGTGCAAGACAAAATGAGGGAAAATAGGGATAGCTATAAAACACTTTAAACTTGTAAAAATGATGAAAACTTAGCAAAGTATAATGTCGTCAATAAAAAAGCTAAACGTACAGTAAGTAAAAGAAGAAGTCAATCTTATGAAGAATTTTATAAGCGACTAGGTATCCAATATGAAGAGTCTGACACATATAAAATTACTCGAGCTAGAGAGAGGAAAACAAAAGAGTTAAATCAAGTTAAATGCATAAAGGATGAAACATATATAGTTTTGATGGATGATGTGACTATTAAAGAGCGATGAAAAAGATATTTTTATCAACTCTATAATGAAACAAAAGACAATGGAATGAACTTCAAAGAGTTATGTAAATCAGAGGAGTATATGAATCTAACGTTTTATCGTAAAATTCAAGTATCAGAGGTAAATGATACTCTAAAGAAGATGAAAAATAGAAAGACTTTTGGGCCATACAATATACCAATTGAAGTTTGAAAATGTCTATAGAAAAAAAAAGAATTTTGTGTCTTATATGTTTTTCAATAAGATACTGAAGTCAAATAGGATGTCGGATCAATGAAGAGAGTATCTCGGTACCTTTGTATAATAACAAATAAGATATACAAGATTATGTTAATTACAAAATAATTAAATTAATGAGTCATACCATAAAACTATGAGAATGAGTAACTGAAAGAAAAGTAAGACGAAAGACTAACATCTCAGAGAATCAATTTGGATTCATGCCAAGGCGATCAACCATATAAACTATACATTTCTTGAGGAGACTCATTGGCAACTATCGAGAAAGAAAACTAGATTTGTATATGCTGTTTATCGATCTTAAGAAGGCTTATGATAGGGTTCCGAGAGAGATTTTATGGAGAGTCTTAGAAAAGAAAGGTGTAAATGCATCATACACTGACACAAACAAAGATATGTATACAAATTTTGTGGCGAGGGTGAGGGCATTTGGAGGATTAAGACATGAATTCTCCATCACTGTTGATTTACATCAAGGTTCAGTTTTAAGCCTTTATCTCTTGACCCTTATCTTAAATTAGCTCACCAGACAAATCAATCAAGCAATACCTTGGAATTTATTGTTTGCGTATGATGTCGTTTTGATCAATGAAACGCGCGAGGATGTAAATATGAAACTTGAATCTTGGCGAGACACTTTAGAAAAGAAGGGTTTTTAGGTTGAGCATGACAAAACGTAGAATATGGAGCTTAATTTTACTAGTGCAAGGACAAATGCAACTTTATTAAGTTGTGATCAAGATATTTTCCACAATTACTGCTTTAAATATCTTGGATCGATTGTTCAGAAAGATGGATTTGTTGATAAAGATGTGATACATAGAATCCATGCAGGTTGGTTGAAGTGGATATGCGCGTCAGAGATCTTATGTGATCGTAAAGTACCATTAAAATTTAAAGGAAGTTTTACTATACTGCAATTAGACCGACGATGCTCTATGGTTATGTGTGTTGGGCAGTGAATTGTGTACATGAACAAAAAAATGGGAGCTGCGGAGATGAGAATGCTTAGGTGGATGTGTGGACACACGAGACTTAGAAAAAATTAGGGATGAATGTATCTGGGATAAGACATGAGTGACACCAATTGCAGAGAAGATTCGATAAGCTCGACTAAGGTGGTTCAGACACGTACAAAGGAGACCATTGGAGCCACCTGTTAGGCGTTGTGATAGTTTACTCACTAGATATGTTAAACGGGTGAGGGGTAGACCAATAAAGACTTGGAATGAACTATAAGGAAAGACATGATGTGCTTAGGCATTAGTGAGATTATGACTAAAGTTAGGGCACAATTCCGAGAAATGATCCATGTTACATTGATGTACATAAGCATTAGTGGGATAAAGGCTTGAGTGTTGTTGTTTGCGTTTATTGTTCGCTCAGATAAACGGAAGCAAGGAATCCTAAGAGTGTTTTAGGGTGTTAGATTGAGCATGAGAAGGCAACAATTAGGATAGTGGGAGAATGGAAACAACAAAATAAAGGGAAATAACTGAAATTAACCGAGACGTAGCACCCTTGGGTCTCAGAGTGTCGCACCACGGTAAGATGGCTGATTCTGGATTCTCTCACAAAATAATCATCCCCAAAACCAAAAGCATTCATCTCTATTTATAATGAGAGGGGTGGTTGGGCACCCGACGTGAATGACTACGATTAGTCGTTACGCCCGATGACCTAAAACTCTAAATACAATTCCAAAAAAATGGATTAGTAAAACTGTGCTCCGAACGCGCTCGTGGTCTCAGATCGTTGATCTGATCAATGCGTCATATGTGAGTATGCAAATGCGGGCCCCACCGAGTAGTGATATGTAGACCCATGTCAATCCCCATCAACTCCCCCCGACTGAAAAACGATCGTACTGAAGTCGAAGATCGGGAGAAAGCCTATCAAGCTCTGTCATTGATATCCAAGTGTCATCAAAGGTGGGGCGTCCACTATCGTGCACCAAGTAACAACATGAAGGATCGTCTGGGGTGGTGGTGCACTCATGCCCATAATGTCGGCAATGTACTTAACTCTCACATCTCGTGCAGGTGGATCCAAAATAACCGGTGGAATCACGGGATATGCTGGCAAGTATGCAGGTGCTCGTCTATGGTGATTAGGGGAAGAGTCAAGCTGCGACTGAGAGGGTGCTAGAAGTGGCTCAAGCTATGGATTCCTATGCTCTAGAGGGTGCTAGAAGTGGCTCAAGATATGGATTCTTATGTTCTGAAGGCTCAAAGTAATGTGTCAAATCTTCTGTATTAAATACGTGATGAATACATATATCTACTGGGAGATCGATCTCGTAGACATTTGTTTCAAATTTCTTTATGATTTTATAAGGACCCATTCGTTTAGTATATAGCTTCTTAGCAGCTCTTTTTGGGAGCCTCTCCATACGAATTCGGATCATGACCTGCTCGCTTACCTAAAAATGTTCACATATGTGCTTATATTCTGTGCTTTACATAATTCATTACTGCTATTAATTTTCTTTCGGATCAGTCATGTAATTTATGCATGTGGTGAATGAAGGACTCAACGGACTCACTAGGGCGTGACTCTAAGGGAACAAGTGCGTGGTCAATGGGCTTCCAGGCTCATATCCTGATACTATATGAAACGAACTCATACCAGTAGATTTATTCACGAAACTATTGTATGTAAACTCAGCTATGAGCAACACATAATCTCAAACCGACGGGTGCTTATTAACTAGACACCGTAACACATTCACTAAACTTCTATTTACAACCTCAGTCTGGTCGTCAATTTGTGAGTGATAAGAAGTAGAGAACTTTAAGGTCGTACCTGTCTTATGCCATAATGTTTTCCAAAAACAACTCATAAATTGTACATCACAATTAGACACTATATATTTGGGTAATTCATGTAACTGAAAGATGTCTCTCATGAAGAGGGCCGCCACGTGGGCCACATCGACAGTCCTTCGACAGGAAAAAAAAATCAAAGGACAATCATGAGTAGGAGAGTAGGATTGTCTGCAATGGTAACACAAGCCCTTGCTCCGTAAATCATTGTACTCTTGGTTGGATAGGCGGTAAGTGGGGATATGACGGTTGTTGCGCGGGCCCATATTGGGTGGGCGAGGCAGAGGAGGTGGCAGTGGCGGGTGTTTCATCGGGGGAGAAAAGTATGGCTGGTAGGAAGGTGTGGAGGGAGGCAGTGAGGAAGGAGGGTCCTCGGACAGCACGAGAAATTCAGCCTTCACTAGTGGGGAGAGGACCATGACTTGTTTAACAGTGACTGGCTGAAGGGTGCGGAGGCGGGCTCGGATATGGGGTTGGAGGCCATGCATGAAGTATGCCAAGTAATGATCGAGGGGAAGTCCTGGGACATGGGTCACCAGCTCAATAAACATATTAACATACGAATCGATGAATCCGGTTTGGCGGACTTCGTAAAGGCGCTCGATCATGGAGCCGGAGTAGCGGTGATCGTACCGCTGAATGAGGGCCTCCATGAGAGTCGTACAGGTGAGGCCGGGGGAGTATTGGCGGTGTTGAAACTGGAACTTGGCTTCTTGTGGAGTTCGGACCCGAAAGGGGTAACCTCGCACCTACTTCTCCTGAAGAAGTGCACAAGACCAAGACTTAGGATTAGGAACAGATCCTAGGCTACAACGATGAGGTCCCACCACACACCTGGAAGATCTTACAGCGCTTCCCCTCCCTAGAGAATGCTGAGCTGGGGCACCTTGGAGGGCACTTGAAAGCCAACCAGAAAACTAGAGGAGGAAGAAGCCAGAGAGAGCTCCCCCTCTAAAGGTGCCCCTGCAGGTCCATTTATAGTTTTTCAAGTCTGGTCTGCAAACAACGTAACTCTGCTGTTCAGATCTACTATACGCAACCCAATCGAGTCTGGCAACAACGTAACTCCGCTGTTTATGAAGGCTAATAGCATGCCAAAACATAACTCCACGAGGGAGTGACAAATGCTTAGGCGAGACGGTGAGCATCCGCCTACTCCTGGATGGGGGCGAGTGCCCAATGAAACTCGCACTCGCCCACTACTCACTCGTTGCCCTGGGCGAGTGCGGACTGATTATCACACTCTCCTGCTGCGCGCAAGCCCCAGGCCCTGGGTGAATGCAGACCTGTTGGCCTCATTCGTCTGGCCACGCGCAAGCTTGCAGTCCTGGGTGAGTGCGGGCCTGACTGCCCCACTCGCCTGCTCGACCACCTTGGGTCATGGGGCCCTTTTGCCCCTGGGACTCTGTTACGCCCCCGGATGAGGCTCGGTTGTTTGGACAACATTACAAGCGGCGGCGGCACGGATGTGGCGTTATTGGGGCTGAACCAATGGGTTCAGCCCCCTCTTCTTAAATATATGGCTCGGGGGGGGGGGGGGGGGGGGGGGGGGGGCTGAACCACGCCGGGTTCAGCCCCATTGGGCCGGCCGGCCCCCTTGGCCGGCCGGTCTTGGGTCCGGGGGTATAAATATCCGGACCCCTCTCTTTGGATGGCAGGCAAGAATATATTCAGGTACTTCCTCTTCTCTCAACCCTAACCCTAATCTCTTTCTCTAGCTTCCTCTACATCTTCTCTTAGTTCCTCTCCTAGTTAGGGCATAACAATTGGTATCAAAGCAGTCGATTCTCGCGGCAATGGTGAATACTCGCAATCAAGAGGAATCCTCGCGGATTGAAACCCTAGAGGAGAATGTTGTTGGCCTCACCGATTCCATGGCGGCGTTGGAAGTGCGTCTGGAGACTCGTTTGGAGGAGTTGAAGACCCTACTGAAGGGGAAGGGCCCGGCCAACGAGGATTCGGCCGGATCGGGAGCCGATCCAGCCGGCTCCGTCTCTGCGCGGGCTGCGGAAGGCGTCGGGGGCGTGCGGCCTGCGGGAGGGGCTCCGGCCGGCGCGGCGTGGCACGGAGGGGTCGGCGGCACGGGATCGGCGGGATACGGGGCTCCTGCGGCTTCGGGAGCGGGTTACGGGGGTCCGGCGGGGCTGTTTCCGCCCGGATTCCCTGCAGCAGGCTTCGGCGGACTGGGATCGGCCCCGGAAGAGTGGCGCCGAGGCGGGGAGGAGCTTTTGGGGCTCCGGCGGCCACCCGACATGGTGGGACAGCAAAGGGGGGGGCTCCTTCCTCCTCCACGCGGGTTTGGGCCACCAGGAGGGGTCGGATTTGGCCCAGGGTGGGGCGGCCAGCCGCAGCACCCGCAGCCTCCGCCTTGGGGAGCGGGACAGCCGCACGGGTACGGGGGTTTTGAGCATGGGGAACACGCAAGGAGGGACGGAGGTCCAGGAGCACAACGGCTGACCCCCGGGTTAACGCGTATGTACTTTCCAGAGTTCGAGGGCGGCGACGCCCTGGAATGGATTCACAAGGCCGAATTATTCTTCCAGTACCAGGAGGTGCCTGAAGGCCAGTGGGTGCAGCTAGCGTCCTTCCATCTGAAGGATGATGCCTTCCAATGGACACAGTGGTTCTTGCGGGGACGGGAGTACGTGCCTTGGGGGGAGTTCGTGGAGGGATTTACGGCCCGGTTTGGGCCACTGGAGTATGAGAACTTTGAGGCACTCCTTCAGAAGCTTCGTCAGAAGGGGTCGGTTATGGAGTATCGGACCGAGTTCGAGAAGTTGGCGAATCGGGTTCAGTGGCCAGAGAGGACGCTTTACAGCTGTTTTATATCCGGTCTTAAGGAGCATATTCGGGATGAGGTTCAGGCACTCATGCCCCGTTCCTTGAACCATGCCATTACGTTGGCACATATTCAGGAGGAGAGGTTCAACAGGCAACGGGCACGTAACACGAGTAGACCAGCTTTGGGCCCGACGATGGCAGCACGACGGGAGCCCCCCACGGGTACCAAGCCAACGGTGACTCGGTTGTCTTGGAGCGAGTTGGCGGCTCGGAAGGAGAAGGGTTTATGCTTTAATTGTGATGAGAAGTTCGTCCCCGGTCACAAGTGCCAGAAGGTCCAGGTTTTCATGTTGCAGCAGGAGGAGCAGCTCGAGGAGGACGTATTACCAGAGGAGGTGGAGTCTGGGGGAGACCTAGACCTGGCGGAATTGGGCGTTTCCATACATGCCATGGAGGGATGCAATCCCCCCCCGCTTACGATGCGGATGGTTGGACGGGTTCGGCGTGAGAGGGTGACGATTTTGGTCGACAGTGGGAGCACCCACAACTTTATTCATCCTGATGTAGCAAGGAAGGTGGGGCAACAGATCGACACGGGTGCAGCCTTTCAGGTCATGGTTGCAGACGGCAGCAAGTTACAGTGCCAAGGGATGTTGAAGGCAGTAGAGCTTCGGATGCAGGAATATGTGGGGTGCACGGACGTCTACCTCTTACCGATCCGAGGCTCAGACATGGTTTTGGGAGTACAGTGGTTACAGCAGCTGAGGCGGGTTACTTTTGATTGGGATCAGATGACGATGGAATTCATGCAGGCGGACGACAGTTCTGTTTGACGGGGCTCAGATCGTCTCCAGTTAAGGAGATTTCCCTTCGCAGTTTGCAGCAGCTGGAGGAGTCTAGTAGCTTGATGGCCATCCTGCTGGGGGTGCGGTCGGACGAGGAGGGATTAACACAGGTGCCAGATCAGTTGCGGCCGCTTGTAGAGGAGTATGATGACATCTTCCAGGAGCCGAGCACCCTTCCACCGTCACGTTTCCGTGATCATCAGATTGTGTTACAGACTGGGGCGGAACCGCCCAACATCCGCCCGTACAGGTATCCCTACATCCAGAAGGCCGAGATTGAACGCAGTGTGAAAGAAATGCTTGATGCAGGTATCATACGGCCTAGTACCAGTTCTTTTTCCGCACCGATTCTTTTGGTTAAGAAGAAAGACGGATCATGGCGATTTTGCGTGGACTACCAGGCCTTGAACAGTGTAACTGTGAAGGACAAGTTTCCGATTCCCGTGATCGAGGAGCTCTTGGATGAGTTGCATGGGGCGACCCTGTTCACCAAGCTGGATCTGCGGTCCGGCTACTATCAGATCCTGATGAAAGAGGAGGATGTGCATAAGACTGCCTTCAGAACTCATGACGGTCACTATGAGTTCTTAGTGATGGCCAATGGATTGACTGGGGGGCCGTCTACCTTTCAGGCCAATATGAATGAGATTTTCCGTTCCTTCCTGCGACGCTTCGTCCTGATTTTTTTCGACGACATCCTGATTTACAGTGCTACTTGGGCGGATCATCTACTTCATGTGGCTCAGGTCTTCTCTACTCTTCGACAACACCAGTTATATGCTAAGCGGTCTAAGTGTTCTTTCGGACAACCTGAGGTGGAATATTTGGGGCATCTAGTTTCTGTTGAAGGGGTGAAGGCAGACCCACGGAAGATCGAGAATATGCTGTCGTGGCCCCGACCGTTGACCATTCGGGCACTGCGGGGGTTCTTAGGCCTCACTGGGTACTACCGACGCTTTGTACGAGACTACGGGAAGATTGCTCGGCCACTTACCCAGCTGCTACAGAAGGATGCTTTTGAGTGGCACGCTGAGGCCGAGACCGCCTTCCAGGCGCTCAAGCGAGCTATGACGACGACTCCGGTGTTGGCACTCCCGGACTTTACCAAACGGTTCGTGGTCGAGACAGATGCTTCTGGTGTGGGTGTGGGGGCGGTTTTGATGCAGGAGGGGCGGCCGATTGCCTTTTACAGTAAGGCTTTGGCTCCCCGGACTCTGGGTCTCTCAGTGTATGAAAAGGAGATGCTAGCGGTGATTCATGCGGTGGCTCTCTGGCGGCCCTACCTACTTGGGCGTCATTTTACGATCCGGACCGATCACCAGAGTTTGAAGCATTTCTTGGAGCAAAGGATCTCTTCCCCCCTGCAACAAAAGTGGGTCACCAAGCTGTTGGGCTATGATTATGCGATCGAATATCGACCGGGGAAGGATAATCGGGTGGCTGACGCCCTCTCTCGCTTACCCGAAGGGGGTTTGGCACACATTTCCGGGCCGCAGTTGGAGTCGATGGATGAAATTCAAGACGCGGTGCAGCGCGACCCCGAGTTACGGGCTATTGTGGAGGACTTGCAGCAAGGTCATGCGACAGCTCCAGGCTACCATTTACAGAATGACCGACTCTTCTATCACGGGCGGGTGGTCATTCCTGCTCATTCTGCTTGGCGCACGGTGATGATGCATGAGTTTCACTCGTCGCCGACAGGCGGCCACGCCGGCGTTCTTCGCACCCTTCAGCGGGCTCGGGCCAACGTGTTTTGGAAGGGCATGCGCCGCGACATTCAGGAGTTCGTACAGACGTGTGAGGTGTGCCAACGACAAAAATATGAGACTACTTCTCCGGCCGGCCTCCTCACTCCCTTGGAAATTCCACATCAGATCTGGGACACGGTTTCTATGGACTTCATCGATGGGCTACCTAAGTCGCAGGGGAAAACAGTGATCTTGGTAGTGGTGGACAAGTTGTCCAAGTATGGGCACTTCCTTGCTCTGAGCCATCCCTACACCGCGGAGTCTGTTGCGACCTTATTTGTGCGGGAGGTTGTTCGTTTGCATGGTGTTCCCCGCGCGATCATTTCCGACCGTGATCCGACCTTCGTAGGCCGATTTTGGACAGAGCTATTCCGCTTGCAGGGGACTTCCTTACGTTTCAGCACGGCTCATCATCCCCAGACTGACGGCCAGACCGAGGTCTTAAATCGGGGCGTCGAGACTTACCTTCGCTGTTTTGTCATGGATGAGCCGCGGATCTGGACTAGTTGGCTACATTGGGCGGAGTACTGTTTCAACACTTCTTATCACTCGGCCAGTAAACTCACGCCGTTTGAGGTCGTCTATGGGCGTCCACCTCCTACCTTGAGCAGTTATGAGCCCGGGAGTACGACCGTGGCAGCAGTTGATCGGGCGCTCCGTGATCGTGATCGGACTCTCATCACCCTACGGGAGAACCTTCGAGCAGCACAGGATCGTATGAAGATTCAGGCCGATCGTCATCGTACCGAGCGGGAGTTTCAGGTGGGGGATGACGTTTTCCTCAAACTTCGTCCTTATCGCCAGTTGTCGGTGGCCCATCGGACAAATCAGAAACTGGCACCCCGCTACTATGGACCATTTCGGATCACGCGGCGTGTCGGGCCGGTGGCGTATACCTTAGCCTTACCGGCGAGCTCCCGGATTCATCCTACCTTTCATGTCTCCTTGCTGAAGCGGAAGTTGGGGCCTGCTGTTCCGGTCTTCCCCGTGTTACCCGAGGCTACTAGTGGTGGCGAGCTTCGCCCGCTTCCGGAGGATGTTCTGTTGGTTAAGTGGAAACGCCGTGGCACGGCGTACTGTCCCGAGCTATTGGTTAAGTGGAAGGATCTCTCGGCAGAGCACAATACTTGGGTCGATTTACTGGAGTTCCAGGAGCTTTACCCGGACTATCACCTTGGGGACAAGTTGACTTTTGATGGGGCAGGGAATGTTACGCCCCCGGATGAGGCTCGGTTGTTTGGACAACATTACAAGCGGCGGCGGCACGGATGTGGCGTTATTGGGGCTGAACCAATGGGTTCAGCCCCCTCTTCTTAAATATATGGCTCGGGGGGGGGGGGGGGGGGGGCTGAACCACGCCGGGTTCAGCCCCATTGGGCCGGCCGGCCCCCTTGGCCGGCCGGTCTTGGGTCCGGGGGTATAAATATCCGGACCCCTCTCTTTGGATGGCAGGCAAGAATATATTCAGGTACTTCCTCTTCTCTCAACCCTAACCCTAATCTCTTTCTCTAGCTTCCTCTACATCTTCTCTTAGTTCCTCTCCTAGTTAGGGCATAACAGACTCCCTAAGAGATCCACTTAGCGAATACGGGGTTGTACACAATCCCCGCTCTTTTCAAGATTGCTCTTCCCACCCTTCTCGGTCTTCTTTCTCACCTTTAGCTCATAATGCTGCTCTCAAAAGAAGTTCAGGACCGACTTGTTGCCGTGAGAGAGGAGGCTTAGTCTTCTATCGCTGGGTTTACTCCCTGGCTTTCTCAGAAAACTCCGAGCTCAGCCCCAAAGCCAAAAAAGGCCAAGATGGTCAGGCGCGACCTGACGGTGGGCGGGTCTATCCCACTGACCCCATCACCACACCCTGGGACTCCACAGGTATTCATACTTGTTCCTCCACTTGCCACCTTTTTAGAGGAAAGATAATCGACACCGTTGCGGCTACTCGCAGGAAAATCCTTCGAAGGAGAAAGACGTCGGGGAAGGGACAGTGAATGCCGGCCTGCACTCGCTCAAAGTCGGGGGCGATCAGCTACCCCAGAAGACCATTACCCAAATCACCCCAGATGATCTCCCGCATACCCCCGATAAGTCACCTTTTGTGTCCTCCTTTCTTATCCCTTTCTCTTACTTATACTACTCGCAGCTCCTGCCTTTGGGACCACGGGCCTAGGCGCATTACCGCCCAAGTCCCCAACCCTCCCGATCCTTCTAGATCTCGCCTCAGGCTCACACCTCCCGGCGGAAGGGGTTTCCATCCTCCCGCCTCTTGCCAGTAATCCTGCCGCCGAACAGGCGTCTTTCCGCCCAGGGCTCGGGAATACGCACATTACCTTCAACACACCCTTCGAGGGGCGGCCCGGTACCTCTCGACGGCACCCGGGCAGAGGTGTTAATACTTTGCCAGGTAAATAAGCGCATTCGCCACGTTCTCACTAGAATTCGATCATGCACGGTTGAACCTATCCACTGTAGGCTATCGCGAGATCTCATCGACTGATGTTGACATCGATGAGGAGTTCTTGCCGCCTCCCTCTCCTGACACAATTGCAACTTTCTCGGGCGTCCCGAAGGACGCTGTGGTACTTAAGAGGCGAATGACCGAGTTGTTCTGGAAACACACCCTCATGCTACATGAGATCTATAATCGGGTTCAGGAAAACCAAGACTCCATCGAGGAACGACTGCTCAACCTGGAATACAACTATTCACAGCTGATGGACGAGTTAAGTGGAGGGGCTGACAGTAGGACGGACTACCCTGGAATCCACATCGCGCGAGCCGAGGATCAACTGTGCTTAGCGCAACAGGAGCTACATGTCATTCGCACGCACCAATGTTCGCGCATGCCACCTAAGGCGGGGAGGAGAGGCCGGGGACAGTGGTAATGGCCCCATGATGGGCCTACCGACACTCGCCCCCCGCCCCTTCTTTTTCTAATTGTACCTGCTGTAATATTTACCTCTGTTGGTTGTCAAACATTGCTCCTGCCGTATAAATATCGCGAATGTAAATGTTCACTTGATGTTTTCTTACGATCTCGCCTCATGATTTTTCTTTTCTCTCGTTGATCTGCTTTTAAAGCCTTGAATATGGTATTAGCTCAGAATCAACGACGAGTGGGGGAGTGCGGGATCGGTCCAGGGACCAAGGCGGGGTGCGACGAGTTGGCTATCCGCACACCCCTATCCCTGGATCCCTTCCACTCAATATTTTCTATAAATATCCCCCCTCATCCACCACATTTACTACCGCTCGATACCTTAACATTCTTCTCTTTAACTTTTCTTTCTTGCACTCGCGCTTTACGTTCCCTTTCCGACACTAGCGCAATGACTGGTGATACTGATGGTCGAACAAAATGCGTTGCGGCCTTTGCCGACTACCCCTTCCATAACTGCAACCTGACTGAGGACAGGTACCATTCGCTGGTGGGGCTCTACATCTGGCCCGGGTTCACCGCGCGTCACCCGGGGAAGGAGGAATCACTAAACCACTTCTCGCCGAATGAGCTCGCGATACCCGCAGAACACTTCGAGGTAGGGCTCCTCCTCCCCATGTGGCCGGAGGTGCGTTAGGCTCTGCTGTACTTATGAGTTGTTCCCGCTCAGCTCAATCTCAACTCCATCGCCCTGCTGGTAGCATTCGCCTGCTACATGCGGGAGCAGCGGATAGAGTTCAGCCTTCCTGTCCTCCGCAAGCTTTTCAACTTCAGGCCAAGAAGGATGAGATCGTTTTCTTCTCCGGTAACAACCTCAAGGCCATTGGTCTCGCCAACAAGAACCACCACTGGATCCGCAAATTCATCTTCGTGTCAGGCAATTTTGGCAACCTTCCCCTCTCACCTATTCAACAAGAAGAATCGACCTATCGCCCTCCTAGCCTTGGAGGTCACAAGGCCAAATTCCAGCAATTCTTCTTCCAGAAGGACTTCGACGTCCCTTATCTGAGGAGGAATGTCGACTCGCTCCTTCCAGTGCTTGCCGGCAAAGGTACCTTCCATCTTTCTGACTTCTAGACTTGGTTCTCTCTCCTTGACAAGTTCCAGTTTCAACAGGCGGAGCCAGCGGACCCAATGAAGGGCGGACCCTTCCATGCCGACGATTGCTGTGGAGAGCTGTTGCGTCAGAGGAGTCTGGTGAATATCAAAAAACTGTTCGGCGTGGACAATCCACCCAAGTGAGTCAGTCCCGTTGAATGTGGGGATGTCGAGACGTGGGAGCTGTGGAGGTAAGCCCGTCAAGGCAGGATCTACGGGGGCCACTATGCTGGGGGATCCCAAGACCGCAGTAATAGGAGGACCAGAGTGCTGGCCGGTCTGTAAGTTGTGGAGCATGGCCATAATTGTCGTGAGCTGCTCGGCCTGAGCCTCGAAACGAGAGTTGAGGGCGGAGTGTGTGTGTTCGAGGGCTTCCACGCGGGATTCCATTCCGCTCTTTGGCGTACGAAAACGATTGCACTGAGCTGGAGGTTGGCAGGAGAGTGTCGGAGCTAGGAAAGGAGCGCTAGCAAGGGATGATCACTGCGGAAGAGCTGGCGGCGGCGAAATGGAACTGGACTGGCGTAGGAAAGGCGGATCTGGGCCGGGCCGTTCACGGACAGGGAGACATGCGTCGCCTTTGTCAAATTTGTCGATCGCTGCGCGCGATGCGGGCGACAGGTGCCGCGAATGAGGATCGCTGCTGGCGACGACTTGGTGGATGACAGGAGCTGCTAGGGCACATTAGTGGGGGGGGGGGGGATCTAGACGCCTTCGTCGGCTGGGATAAGTCGATGCGAGAAAGCGGCGACATGGGCGGCGGAGTCGATTGTTGATGTTGACGCAGGAAGAGAACTCACGGACGTAACCTGACGGCTTATGCGAGCGGGAACGACAAGCTCAAACCAATTGTTACCTGTAGGAGAAAATACCTGCACTAGATGAAAATATAGGATACAACCACGAGGTATACTCGTGCCCTACTTCTGGAGGCCAGTTCTTCCAAGAAGCCCTTCTCCAAAAGGAGACCCAAAACCCTAATCACCCCTGATACCCTAACACTCTCATACCACCTCCTTATATATGGAGGGGGGCTCACATCATTAAACATAAAATAAAAACAAGACAAGATAAAATAAGTTACACGCACATGCGTAACATTCTCCTTGATCTCTATAAAAGCTCGAGTGGTGGTTGTCGTCCACTGGAAATCCCCCTTCTGCAGGCAGCTTGTGAAGGGGACCACGATGGTGCTAAAACCTCGACGAAACTCCGGTACAAGATGGATAGTCCATGGAAGCTACGGGCCTCGGTGATATTGGAAGAAATAGACCACTCATGAATGGAATGGAACTTGTCCGAATCAACAGACACACCAGACGCTGATATGATAAACCCGAGGAAGTGCACTGAATCAGTTGGAAATGAGCACTTCTACAAGTTCACATATAACTTTTCCTCTCAGAGGATCTCAAATAAGAGTCTCAGTTGGCTCACATGGTCTTCTGGAGAGCATCTGTAGATCAAAATATCATCAAAGTAGACGACCAAAAATTTACCCATGCAGGCCCGTTGTATTTGAGTCATGATCCGCATGAAAGTGTTAGGGGTGTTGGATAACCCAAAAGACATGAACAACCACTCGTATAAACCATCTTTGGCCTTAAATGTCGTCTTCCATTCATCTCCCTTAAGAATCCTGATCCGGTGGTACTCGCTGTGCAGATTTATATCTGGGCACCAGTCATCGTGTCAAGCAAGTCGTCTAAGCGTGGAATGGGGGAAACGATATTTGATAGTAATTTTATTGATAACCTTACTATCGATACGTATACGCCAACTCCTGTTCTTCTTCAGGATGAGAATGGCAGAGACAACACAAACTCAGGCTCTCATGTATGAACTATTTTTGGAGAAGCTCATCAATCTTTCTCTTGAGCTCAGTATGCTCATCCAGATTCATCTCGTAATGTTGTTTGTTCGGGAGCGGGGCCCCCGATGTCATATCAATGGTGTGTTGTATGTCACGCAATGGGGGTAACTCATCGGGTAAATCATCCGACGCAATATCAACATACTCATCGATAATATAATGGAACTTATGTGGTGGATTGGGGATCTCCGTAGGGCCATCAAAAGCCATGATGGCGGCCACTACGTAGAATATGTTGGCATCTACGCTCTCTCTCATAAACTCACTGGAACACAGATATGCAGCGCCCTAAATGAACTTGTGCTAGTGGATGATGTGACCTTCCCCTTGGATTCCTCCTTGGGTTGGGCCGGTGTCAACGTGAACTTACGATCCCTGTCGTAGAATACACACATGTTTGAGCAATGAAAACATGTGACATTGCGGTCATAGAGCCATGGTCTCCTTAACAAAACGTGGACGACATCTATATAAATGACGTCGTACCAAACACGATCCTCAAACAAAGCGAGAGTGATTGGAACCTGACACCTCTAGGTAACTTGTATGACCATCTTATCGACACAGATAACTCGATAAGGATCTGGATGAGACTCAGGAGTCACCTACATCCGCTTTAAGGCCCTTTGGGCCATAATGTTCAGACAACTCCCGCTCTTAATGACCAACTTATAGGGACCGCTAGAGCTGGGAAATAAAGTATGAAAGATTGTTATACGATGCTAATCCTCAACAATATATGGGGTGTAAACGAGACGTTGTATAACACCAAACTCTAGGGAGCACTCAACATTGCTCTCCCAATCGCCCTCAATAGTGGCAACAATCTCCTCATCAGCGACTCCTCAGCATCAGCATTGGGTTCGCCTTCTTCCACAAACAAATTTTTTGTAAGGAATTGGGCGTACATATGGCCCCTACCAAAGCAACGATTACACTGAATGTTCCTTGACCTAATGGTCGTGGGAGGTCCGGTGGCGACATCCCTGCCCTTCGTGTCCATGAGAACACTAAAAGGTCCTACTGGAGTGTTAGTGGTCTCCTAAATGTGGGCCCGTCTAATCTGGAAGGAGCCTGATGAGCACCAACAAATCACATGTACTGCTCATACTCAATGGTCATCTGATAAATTGCTCTACCGTCTCCATCAGATGGTGAATAAGCTCTCTACGTAACTCAAATCTCAATCAAGAACAAAATCGGGAAGCAGTGAGACTAGTTTCCTCTAGTAAATCACTCTTCAAAGATTGCTTGTCAAATCGTGACATGTACTTCGCTACAAATAGTGTGCCCTGGTGCAATGCATAAAGCTGGTCTAACAACTGGTCCTTATAGGAGACAAGAAAGGTATTTATCCTTCAATCTTCGCTTCATTTCCTCCCAGCGGATAATATGATAACATCCATCTCGATAAAGTGACCTCTCTAGTCTGGTCCAAAAAATCTTGTTTGGGCCAACCAACTTCATCCTCGCAAATCTAATGTGTCGCTCGTCGGTCATATCAGTGGTCCATCTCCTGAAGTCATACATGAAAGGCCTTGGGGTCAGGGTGACCATTGAAATTGGGACTGTCAATGCGTTTGCGATGATTGATCTCATCCTCCGCATGTGGTACTCTACGTGGCTCGGTATACTCGTTAAAGTAGTCATCCCGTCCATAGTCAAAATGACCCTGGACTCGATCATGGTGGGATGGATGTCGAGGTGGATAGTCCTCCTGAGCGTGGAGATGTCTATCCGGGGCAGGTCAAGGTCGACTGGTGTGAATGTGATCGTGGGGTCATCTCAGGTGTAGGGATGGCTCTCGCAGTAGCTGATTCCTAGCACGTCAATATTGAGGTGGGGAGGCATCACATTCTACCTCAAATAGAACATTAGGTGGAGTGAGTGGGTTCTCCCTCCTTTGGAGTGTGGCATGCTCTCAATGATCCTCAAGTACATCGATGCGGGTGCGTAGATCATCAAATTGAGCATTCATTTGATTGAATTGATCTATCATCAGTCGTTGAAACTTCACATGCGTCATTTCGGAGTTGGAGTTGAAGGTTCTCTCGTTGGTAAGGTTCGGGTTGGGCATGGACTGTCGATGAGGTCTACCGTTACGTAGCATGTAAGTGGCCCTAACCCGGGGCTCTGATATCAAATCTGGCGGAGAGTGGGGACGCTAATGCACACCTAAACTATATGTTGTGGAACATTTTAATTTAATCCGGAAATAAAACTCTAGCAATTATAATTATATAAAGTTTGGCAAAATTAATCACGATATGAATCTTTGATTTCAAGTGTACAAGTAATGTCACGCTTGCCTACGACGAGGTGATTTCAACTACGAACTTTCACAAATGAATTTAACAGGATAATATGAAAATGAAAGCGACTACACAATCCTGTCAAATACACAAACACCCATGTGGTGTTTTCCAATATTCAATAAGGAGGAAAATAAAACACAATACAATAATACTCACAATCACGGAGATCCGACGGCGGATGTGGTAAAAGATTCATGTACCGTGGTTGTGAGTTGGAAGCAGTCCGAGGTTGTAGGAAACATGGGGTGGATATAGGTTGTGGTCTAGGATGTTTTGACTGCTGGAATTGGGGCTTGCTATTGGGGAAGGGGACTGGGATGTTTATCAGGAAGGTAGCTTGTTGTGGGGGAAGGAGGCTGGGAGGTTAGAGCAAAAGGAAGGTGATGATCATGGAAATAAAATGACAGGCGGTTGACAGGAGTGGGGAAGGAGGGCAACTGGAATGGAGGAGGTATTCCCTGACTGGGATGAGACTGGACAAGGCTTCCCCTGGCTGGGACGGGATCGGAAATGGGGTTTCCGTAACTAGGACGAGATTTGACGGCGCTTCTTTTGGCTGGGACGGAAGAGGGTTTCCTTGATGGGAACGATAATGAATGAGGATTCCCTAGTTGGGACGAGATTAGTAGAGGGCGTTGCATGGCGTGCTGCTGAAGGAGGTGATCAATGAGGTTGATAACAGGATGAGGTGTGGGGTTTACTGGAGAATGAAGTGTGGGGTTTACTGGAGGACTCGATCGACTAGAGAAATAAGAGGAACAGTGGAAATCTCGAGTGGTTTAGTGGTATTTTCTAACAGTCACGGTGGTTCCACGACAAATAGTCGAACATGGAATAGTAATGAAGGAATAATCAAGTGGGAGAGGATAGTGGAAGGTTGGAAATGAGAAAAATAAGGGGAACCAAAATTAGCCGGGACATTGCAACCCAGGGGCTCGCGGCGTCACACCACGATAAGATAACCAATTCTTGATTCTCTCACAAAATAACCATCCCAAAAACTGAAACCATTCGTCCCTATTTATAACGAGAGAGGGCGGTTAGGCATCCTGCGTGAACGGCTATGACTGACTGTTATGTCTGACATCCTAAAACACTAAATACAAATAAAAAACATAGAAATTGCAAAACGGTGCTCTATACGCGCTCTTGGTTTCGGATCGTTGATTCGATCAACGCCTCCTGCCCGACAAATGTGTGCCCCGCCGAGGAGTGGCCTGTCTTCCCATGTCGATCCCCATCTTGCCCTTTCTATACGATTAAGCACATTCAATAAAAAAAGAATCTCGTTTCTTAATTAAAAAAATTGTAGCGCAATGACAAACATAATACCAATATGTGAGGCCTACGTGCTAGGATTTGTCTTTGAAAGCCTTCACGAATTGATCCGTTTTGAAAATTGATCGCAATATGAAGTAGAATTAAGTTAAATAATTTATTGCCCAAATGTGTGTGTAGAAGTATAGCACATAAAATTAAAGGAAACATTTGCTATCTAAACTAACCGCAGTGTCGATTTCTAAACTAACCACATTGTCGATTTCTAAACTAACCACATTGTCGATTTCTAAACTAACCACATTGTCGATTTCTAAACTAACCACATTGTCGATTTCTAAACTAACCACATTGTCGATTTCTAAACTAACCACATTGTCGATTTCTAAACTAACCACAGTGTCGATTTCTAAACTAACCACAGTATCGATTTCTAAACTAATGCAACACTTGATCGGTGGAGATGAGAGAGAATGCAACCCTTGATTGGTGGAGATCACAGTAGGATGACACAAATGAATGATAAGTGACAAGGAAGAAGGTACATCGTGGCATGGGAGTAGATCGTGGCATCAAAGTCATGGGAGTAGATTGTGACATCGCTATGGAGTGCTGGAGATCAAACAAATTTGTTAACGTGGAAAAAAAATTAATAATGAATTACAAATTATAGAGGGAGATGTCTTGATTTTTTTTACAAATTATGAAGGGGAGCCTTGGCGCACCGGTTGAGGTGTTGTGTGTGACCTTGAGGTCACGGGTTCGAGTCCTGCAAGTAGCCTCTTACAAAAATGCCGGGTAAGATTTGCCTACATTCACCCTTTTGGTGGGACACTTCCCCGGACCCTTGCTACGCGGAGATGCTTTTTGCTCCGGGTTGCCCTTTTTAATGTTGAAGACCCATAATGCATATTTAATTGGGGGTTTTGCCAAAACATAGATGAGAAATCTCCCATTTCAGCAAATAAAGGCTAGATATAAATCAAGACCATACTTGCGATGACCTAGCATTCTGAAAAGTGAGATCTTAGAGTAGCCTCGACGGTAGAGATATGATGATCAACAATTAAATATAGTAATATTCAATTGAATAAGTAATTAAATCTAGTGTTTATCTGTCTCCTAGAAGTATCGATTCACAATCGCTTGAAGGAGGTGCCGATGCTGGTATCAGTGTGCAGGAGGTTGAGAAGGACGAATGCAACGATTAGAGCATACCAAAAGTTAAATTGGAGGAGTATGAGGTTGAGCTAATAGCTTTAAAGCCGAGGTCGACAATCAGATTACATGTTTGTTTTTGGACACCAAAAAGCGAAATGGGCATGTGTTCGTTTTCCTTAAGACACTTACAACAATAATATATACTACAGAGTAATGGAAAGGAGGACTAATATGCTGCATATATAAGTAATAAGATAATAATGGACGCTATAAAAATCCATGGTAAGAAAGAGATAAAAAATCAAGTTCAATAGGATCATTAATTATTCATGAACAAAAACTAACCTTCCACGGGCTATATAGGATCGTGTGAGCATGTCATAGAAGTGCTCAGATCTAAAATGTAATGGTAACAACAGTTACAAACACTTGATACTTAGTTGAAAACAGCAAGGACCACCAAGAAGGGTTTCACAGTTGGTACGATATCAAGGGTTAAAGCATGATAAAATTCAATGGTACTGATTAGGCTCAGATCTAAAGTCAAGGTGTTACCTGGCACCAAAAAACTTGGATCGCGTTCGGTTGAAGACACTGAAGAAGGAGAGGGAGAGAAATGCGATTGTTCTTCCTCTATGTAGTCAAGCTTGAAGTCTTTGTCCAAATGCAATGAAATGGGGACAAAGGAGCATGAAGGGAGAAAGATATCATACCTGAAATGAAGAAGACGAAGTCAACATAGTCTACTGTCGAGTGGCCTATGTGATGTAGGGGTAGGCTAGTGGTGCTCGGGAGCTAATACTCTAGGTGCGGGTGCGGGGAACACACTCATGCAACGCTAAATGCAATGTGACTGTCGGCTAACGACAACAATAATTATAAGCAATGAAATTAAGATTACCACACAGATAATTGAAATAAAAGAGAAATAATTATTTTCAGCAATTGGGCAACGTCTTCCTCCACTCGGAGGACCAAGGCAAGCGTACGGCGAATAATTCCACAAGCAATTATTAGCATTAAAAAACAACTACTACGCAACCATAATCGCAGCACCATATAGATAAAAAATCCAAATGAAAATATCGAGTCACAGAATACAATACCATAAATGCTCACAACGTAGAGGGCTGAACCGAGGCACCAAAGGATTTGAGGGCCGGATGTAAAGACGGGCGATCGGAGGTGGAACCGGTGGCAAGGCGACGGTGACGGTGGCTGCCTTCGGCGGAAAGTGGTGGTAACGGAAGGTAAAACGGTGGATCCAGCCACGAATGAGTAGATCCGGACCGGGGGTGAGTAGATCCGCTATTTAGGAGCGGATCCGGGCAAAAATGGAAGGTTTGTGCGGTGGAAATAACAGATCGGAGGGTGGTAGCACTAGATCAAGATAGATCTAGGGTTTTCGGGGTGGTGGGAAGTGGATCCACGAAGGACAAGGGGAAGGAGTGGCTGGCTAGGGTTGGGAAACCCCGTGGGTGGCTGGTTTTGGGGAAGGGAGGAGGCGGTGGGGGCTGGGGCTTAGGCTACAGGCAGGCGGCCTGTTTGAGAAGGAGGGGGGTGGGATTAGGGCCGGTGGAGGAGGAGGACTGGGCGTCGGACCAGCAGCAGGCCGACGGCGGTTGGGTGGGGATTTGAGGGGGTTCCGGCGGTGGAGAAGGGGGAAAGATGATGGAAAATGATGGAGGGGGGTAGGGTTTACCTTAGGGGGAAGTTTGGCGGCTTAGGAGTCGTCACCTAGGGTTCCACGGCGTCGGCACCGAGGAGGGATTGTTGGAATCCGGGAAAGCTTTTCTTCAAATCCAACAATGTCTTAGATCAGCCCTCATACCTCCTATTTATAAGAAAAGACACATTAGGGTTTCCCCATCGACGACTATGATTGGCCGGTGGGTTCGCCGTTAAAATACAACAAAAATAAACTGAAAAAATATAAAGTAATATAGTATTTTGACTCGCGGCGACGCTCCGGATGCAATCACGGAGTCCGATCGTCGATCCGGGCACGCCATATATGGAAAGTTGTCAAATCAGCCCCGAACGGGCCCAACGAGCGTCCTCGTCTCTGCTCTGCATCAATCTCCCCGGCTTGAAAGAATTCATCTCCTGATGAATTGGTATCGGAATTCTCTCGTTGATCGCCAGGTACAACTTGAAGAGATTTTCCGGAAGTCGTCCAAGTGTCGTCGGCGGAAGGGTGTCCTTGCCAATCAATTTCCCCTGACTGAAAAGCTTTCATCTCCGGTGAATGGAGACGGACGTGCTGAAGTCGAAGTCCAGGGGCGAATCGGTCAAGCTCAGCTGCAAGTACCCAAGAGTCAACTGCATCGGGGTGGTCCCGCCAATGTACCAAGTAGCGACAACGCGACCCATCTGATGTAGGAACAAACTGGTGGAATCTGAACTCTGTGATGCTCTCATCGCTCATCTCTCGAAGGGTGGATCCCGGTGCGATCGGTGGTGCCTGCGGTGAAACCAAAGAAGACGAGTTCCTAGGTGGGTGGATGTCAATAGTGGGTGGACTGGGGTGGCCATCAGACGGTGGTGACATATGAGGGTGGTAAGGTAACGACAATGGGGGCGGGGGTGGCTGGGCATCTCCACTGCTCGGGTCCACATACTCATGAGGCTCATAGTATGGAGTCAGATCTTCAACATTAAACACATGGTGAATTCTCATACTGGCCGAGATGTAAAGTTGGTAGGCGTTGGTCCCAATACAACTAATAATGGAGTACAGACCCATTCGCCTCACGCTTAACTTCTTGGCAGGCCCCGAAGGGTGCCTCTCAGGGCGGACTTGCACCATTACCCTTTCGCCCACATTAAATATTTCTTCTCGTCTTCGCTTATCTGCATGAGTTTTATAATTTTCATTGCTTGTTATTATTCGTCGGCGACCCGACTCATGCAAATCATGCAAATGTTGTGCAAATGACTCAAAAGACGCATGCAGGTAATGCAAATGATGCAAAGATAACAGGGCAGACATGGTACACTCCTTATAGGAAAATCTAATAATGTCTGAGATGTCTCTAAAATGTGGTGGCCTATCAGGGGGCTCTCTCGGTGGATTGTATAAAAACTCAGCTTGTGTGTGACGAGTTCTCAGATGATCGTGAGAGGCAACTATACTTAAATACGGGCTCGTAAAGAGCCAAATGTCTCTAAAGAAACGTGACACATCAGGGGGCTCACCAGGAGGTGTGTACGAAAAGTCATCGCGGATAAGACGACCACTTGGGTGAAAACTGTGCACATAGACTAGAAGTCGTGACTATAGAATATGGTGAGCGCCCCAGACAAGGAGGAACTCATCAGGTGGTTCAACGGGTGGCGTGTCCCAAAACTCATTCAGAGTGTGAGGTGTCATAAGGTAGGTCCTCACAATATGAGTATGCTCAAGTGGACTTAAGGTAGGCCCTACATATATCAAGCTCCACTCAAGGTCCCTTCTCTGGGGCAAGGCCAATGATGATAATGAAAGAGTCGTCGTACCTGAGTGGCTCAGGGTAATGCCAAGTGAAAAGCGACATAGACCTACACTCAAGAATGAGTTTGTGGGTGCGGTGTCAAGACATGAGTCTAGGGTATGAGTGTGAATAGACCCCGGACATGCCAAAGTGGAGGTGTGGGCGAGGGACACAACACTACAGACTCAATAGGTCGCTCAGGCTCACCCTCCGTCGTGATCACAAGAGACGGGTCAGAAATAAGAGATAAATCACTCACGAGACTAAGCATCTCGTTGGGGTGAGAGTAATCTGTATCAGGTATCACTCCCGTCGTGGGTGACAGGACAGTGGTAGGCATCATAGTGATCTCAGTATGAGAAGGGCTCGTACTGTGGAGGTCAAGGTGAGGGTCCAACCGACCAGCTCTGGCGGATCTCAAAGACTGTTCGTAATGAAGGGCAAGCTGACACGTCTGCTCGAGGCACTTCGAGTTATGATAAACCACCTTAGTACGAATGTCAGATCGAAGACCAGATCAAAATCTGCAAGTGGTCATGGCTGGGTCCTCTCAGATATCGCTCCTCACAACTAACTCATCAGAGCAATCCATGTACTCAGCGACAGACATGGATCCTTGCTGAAGGGAATATAATTGGTCGAGCAAGCGACTACGATACGATGAAGGAAGATACCTCTGACATAATATACGTTTCATGTCCACCCAACTAGTGATGCGACGAAGACGGTCTTGTTCGCGGGTCCTCTCAACGCTAGCCCAATATGTCCTCGCCTGATCTAAAAGTCTAAGTTTTGCAAACTTAACGCGACGCTCGCCGAATAACTCAAAATGATCAAGATAATACTCAATATTCACGAGCCAATAACTGAAAGACTCGGGACTCGATGAGCCATCAAAGGAAGCGAAAACTGTACGAAACTGACTCTCAAGATCTCTCTCAAAGTGACGATCCTCATAATAGTCATACATAATGTAATCGGGTCGAGTCTAAGGATCAACACGATCCGCTCGCGTGCAAGTGTATGAACGACGACAATCAACATACTGATCGTCTCTAGCATGGTGAGGTTGTGTTGGTGGGTCAACACGATCTCGGGAAGTGGTGTGCCGCAAACGATAATAATCATCATGATAACGTGAGGATCTCTCTGAAGTCGCTCTATGAGATCGGGTATAGACGGACTCAGAATCTCCAAAGAGAGGAGAAGAACGACGAAGATAATTAATCATGGATGAACCTAAAGACTTTATATGACCTACCACTATAAAGCATGCAAATGGCCAACCTCCCTCTGATACTAAAATGATGTAGGGGTAGGCTAGTGGTGCCCAGGAGCTAATACTCTAGGCGCGGGTGCGGGGAACACACTAATGCAATGCTAAATGCAATGTGACTGTCGGGTAACGACAACAATAATTATAAGCAATGAAATTAAGATTACAACACAGATAATTGAAATAAAAGAGACAAATAATTATTTTCAGCAATTGGGCAACGACTTCCTCCGCTCGGAGGGCCAAGGCAAGCGTACGGCGAATAATTTCACAAGCAATTATTAGCATAAAAGAAAACAACTACTACGCAATCATAATCGCATCACCATATAGATAAACAACCAAATGAAAATATCGAGTCACAGAATACAATACCATAAATGCTCACAACGTAGAGGGCTGAACCGAGGCACTGAAGGATTTGAGGGTCGAATGTAAAGACGGACGATTGGAGGTGAAACCAGTGGCGAGGCGACGGTGACGGTGGCTGCCTTCGACTGAAAGTGGTGGTAACGGAAGGTAAAACGGTGGATCCGGCCACGAATGAGTAGATCCGGACCAGGGGTGAGTAGATCCGCTATTTATGAGCGGATCCGGGCAAAAATGGAAGGTTTGTGCGGTGGAAATAACGGATCGGAGGGTGGTAACACTAGATCAAGATAGATCTAGGGTTTTCGGGGCGGTGGGAAGTGGATCCACGAAGGACAAGGTGAAGGAGTGGCTGGCTAGGGTTGGGAAACCCCGTGGGTGGCCGGTTTTGGGGAAGGGAGGAGGCGGTGGGGGCTGGGGCTTAGGGTACAGGCCGACGACCTGTTTGAGAAGGGGGGGTGGGATTAGGGCCGGTGGAGGAGGACTGGGCGGCGGACCAGCAGCAGGCAGGCGGCGGTTGGGTGGGGATTTGAGGGGGTTCCGACGGTGGAGAAGGGGGAAAGATGATGGAAAATGATGGAGGGGGTAGGGTTTACCTTGGGGAAGTTTGACGGCCTAGGAGTCGTCACCTAGGGTTCCACGACGTCGGCACCGAGGAGGGATCGGTGGAATCCGGGAAAGCTTTTTTCCAAATCCAACAATGCCTTAGATCAGCCTTCATACCTCCTATTTATAAGAAAAGACACATTAGGGTTTCCTCATCAACGACAATGATTGGCTGGTCGGTTCGCCCTTAAAATAAAACAAAAATAAACTGAAAAATATAAAGTAATATAGTATTTTGACTCGCGGCGACGCTTCGGACGCAATCGCGGAGTCCGATCGTCGATCCGGACGCCATATATGGAAAGATGTCAAATCAGCCCCGAACGGGTCCAACGCGCGTCCTCGCCTCTGCTCCGCATCACTATGTAATTCGGGGAAAAACGAGCATGAAGAAGGTGGAAGGTCAGATATTGGATGAAGGACTTTTCCTGCTTGAAGAAAGAAGATCGGAAGCCATACCGAGCCGAGAAATGTGGAGGTAGAAGTGCCGTGTGTGAAAATTTAACTTCCAGGAAAGAAGGAACCTCTAGTCGGGTATCGCAAACGATGATGCTCTGAATGATACTGCTTTGAAATTCCGGCTTAAGGTGGAAGGAGGCTGGGTTGCTTGGTGTACTCTGTAACCCTAGAAAAATTTTCTAAAAGGAGGAGGTTCGTGCGTCTATTTGTGATGAAGCAAAGAATCTACAGATGGCTTATACACGATGCCCTAACCATATATGAATGCAAACAAGCATACACTGATTGCAATGAGTTTACGACCAACCCTAAAATGAAATTTCAAGTGCACACGCAAATAACACGGAATCCTGGGGATGATAAATTCATAACAAAAACTGTATTCCTGATGCAAATGCATATGATTCCATCATGCACAAATGTTTTCTGACATTCATTTACTTACACGACGTTAATTTAAAATCTCATATGATTGTCACTTTCTCGTACAAATAGTTCTAAATTAGGCAAACTAGCAGTAATTCCAAATTATTGAGATTGCATAGAAATTAAGTCATGAGACAAGATTTAACAAGTCAAGTGAGGTAGATAAGCCAACCATAATTATATCTAAATATTACTACAAATGTGATGAATTTAAAAATAAATGTGGAACTCACCAAGTAAAGGGGGCCGACGGTAGAGTTGAAGGTTTGGTAGTTGTGGAGGAGTGTGGTAGTCTTCGGAGAAGCACATAGAGGCTGTGGAGTGGCTGTTTGGAGGTATTGTAGGTGGATGAAGGGGTTGAATAGGGGTTGGGATATGGGGAGGGGCTCGACTGTAGGTGGGGGTGGCTGTGAGCGGCTCAAGTCGGGGCTGGAGGGGTCGAGTAGGCCTAAGGGAGGTGTTGACAGCTGTATGGGGAAGCTGAAATGGGAGGCTGAGGTGCGGGGATGGAGGAAAGGTGGTCAACGACCGTCTTTGGTGGTGGAGTAGGCGGTTGCTGGGTCCCCCGAAGCTAGATGAAGGAGAGGATGGGGTTGGAGATGTAAGGGGGGAGGGAATGCTTGAAAGTGTAAGAGGCATGTGGGAGCTCGATGTTACTAGACAGGATCGCAGGAGTCTGAAATACTGATGGGTGGCATCCAGTGGCGTCGGCGCCACTGGAGAGGCGAGCAGGACATGCGCCGAGCAACTTTTCCATGGAAGCCAACTCTGGATGACCAAAAATATCAATCATAATAAGAGTATCTATATAGGAGGAGCAATTAGGTTAAGTGCATCCGACGGCTCTGATTGTTTGTTCGATGATCCAAAAATGTCAACAATGTAAAATTGCTCAAATGAGGCATGATCGATCTCCATCAAGTTGCTTTCCATGTCATCACTGGATGACAAGAAGTCCCGCATTCTCCCACAATTATTAAGAGCCGTTTTCCCCACAACATGCTACATCTCACCTAAGCAAGTGAAGCAAAACTGTGGACCGAAGCTTCATGGAAGAGTTTGATTTTTTTTTTTCGCTCAACAGAAGAAGAAACTACCAGAATTTGTTAGGACGAGTTTGATATTTTTTGCGTGTGGGAAATGTTGAAAAACTGGGGTCTACATCAAACAAGAAGTTATTGAAAACTTGTCTAGGAAGAATATGCTTATGATTTTCTAAATCAGTTATCTGAGATTCATTGAGATCCTCATTTAAGAACCAAAATGAGAAGTAGAAGATTTCTCCTGTATGTTTGCAATGTTCCATCTTACAAAATTGATTTATTTTTTATATGTAAAAATTGCTGTATAGTTCTTGTTGAAGATTATCTATATTCAGGCTTCGTTTGGCGCGGTGGTAGCAGTCGTGAACGATGTGGTCATGAAACTAGTTTATTTTGTTGATAGCGGTCATAGCCTTTGTCTTTTGCCAAACATGCATTCTATGATAACGACGTTTTTAACCAAACTCACATGAGCAAATAAACCGTGCCAAACGTCCATCTCTTTCATAGAATGTCATTATGTTACTCTTCCTCTATCCTCTTTATGCATACTAGCTTGGAGCACCTCTGGATCATTCCTTCTTTAACAACATGCGTTTTTTTTCATATTATAGGGAAGAAGCTGATGAACTCGCTCGAACACTATTAGATAATGAAGATGCCTCTCACACCGCGTCGGAGATGGGAGATCTACTTTACCATGCCATGGTACTTCTCGGACTCAAGGATGTGAGTATGGAAGATGTCTTGGAAGTTCTTCGGAAGAGATTTTCTCAGTCAGGGATCGAGGAGAAGAGTAGTCGCAGCGAAATTCCTTGTTAACTAGATTGACCATGAATGCTAGCTAGTTCAGGCAAAGGATTCATTGTGTGTTCCAGTAAGAGCTGCTTATATTTTTTTAGTCTACTTCCATTGATTTTTTTTTCCTGTTCAAGATTTTAGTCGCATTATCTTAGTTTGCCGCAACATTTTGTGGTCAAACATGATGCGATTATAAATTGGCGATTGTTAACCGCAACCCGGTTTTGGCTTTCCGTACCCCATTGTTAACCGCAACCCGAAAATATAATCGCACCCCGATATTTTGGCTTGTCGCACCCCGATAAGTGCTGATTATCCCTTGTGATGTTCTCCAGAGAAAGGACATAAAATGGTTTTGTGGGTTTTTGGGTATGGATCCCTGGTCTGGAACCTCGGTTTTGATTTTGATGAGTAGGTTTTATGCTACATTAAGGGCTACAGGCGCGTTTTTGATCTTGGTAGGAGAGTCCTTATGAAGTAGGGATGCTAGTTTTCATTTGCATAGATCACAGAGGTACTCCAGAGCATCCAGCCAGAACTTGCACATTGGAGGTGAAGCAAGGAGAAGTTTGCGTAAGAAGATACTAAAACTTTTATCTTGCCAGTTTTCCAAACAACATTGGGTTTTATGAAGTTCTTATTGATGAAAAGGATATCTTCTCTGGTTTTCTGTTAATTAATTTTTAGTTATTTATTATTGCACACATAAATATAGTTAGTAATAACCTACAGATCAACACCTTAGCTTCGACAATAAACGCAAGAATGAAACATTAAGAATTAACTATTAGGGGCATGTTTGATGCTCGCCGAGCTCCAGCCGGCATTCTCCATCGTACTCGATTGTGTGCCGTCCCGCCAAACGGAGCGGCTTCCGCAATTTGATGCTGGAGACGGAGCGGCTTTCGCGATCTGATGCCGGAGACGGGAGCGGCTGCCGCGATCGGTTTCCTGAAAGGGGAGCGGCTTGGCGAGTAGGATACGGGAGGCGGAGTTCGCAAGTTGGGGGAGACGGCTGCTTCCGTGAACCGGGAGAGAAGAAGGCGAAGAATTAGGGTTGCGATTAAAGTTTTGGTAAAAGTTTTTTTTAAACGATTTGGGGCACGGATAGCCAAAAACGAGTTGCGGTTAACAATCACCTATAAATTTACAGTTTGTTTTAATTAAAGGTATTGAACCTGTTCCTTCAATTTACAGTTTGTTTTACTCTGCCATTAGTTTGGGCAGTTGTGCACGATTAATGCTACTTTTTTTTATTAAAATATGGTTGTTTACCGAGAAATCGACGATCCTTGACAAGGTCGCCAGCTCGCTAGTTGTGACCTTCAGATTCTCCTTGGAGTTCGCGACAAGTCCAAAGTGTCGGCGGACAGATTCCTCTGTCCGCCCAGGTCACGTAGCAACCGCGTGCCCTGCTGGACGGCGAGCTGTTCCCATAGCTCACCCTCGCAGGCCGCGCGGTTAGGCCTGCTAACCGCGCAACATTTTTCCTTGCAGGAGGCAATCTAAAGCAACCGGGGGCGATCTGTGCGATCTATTCCTTCAGTCCGCCAGGTCGCCCAGCCGACATCAACCCGACCAACTCAACCGTCGCGGGCTCGGCGGACTCACTTTCCAGCTCGCCTAGACCGCCCGCAAGGGGAGGCCTGTCAGCCGAGACCGCCCGCAAGGGGCGGCCTGTCCGCCTAAACCGCCTGCAAGGGGCGGCCTGTAAGCCTAGACCGCCCACAAGGGGCAGCCTGCTCGCCTAGACCGCCCGCAAGGGGCGGCCTGCTCGCCGAGACCGCATGCAAGGGGCGGCCTGTCCTCCTAGACCGCCGGCAAGGGGCGGCCTGTCAGCCGAGACCGCCGGCAAGGGGCGGCCTGTCAGCCGAGACCGCCCGCAAGGGGCGGCCTGCTCGCCGAGGCCGCCCGCAAGGGGCGGCCTGTCCACCTAGGCCACCCGCAAGGGGCGGCCTGTAAGTTTAGACCGCCCGCAAGGGGCGGCCTGTCTGCCTAGACCGCTAGCAAGGGGCGGCCTGTCAGCCAAGACCGCTCGCAAGGGTTGGCCTGCTCGCCGAGACTACCCGCAAGGGGCGGCCTGTCCGCCTAGACCGCCCGCAATGGGCGACCTGTAAGTCTAGATCGCCCGCAAGGGGCGGCCTGCTCGCCTAGACCACCCGCAAGGGGCGGCCTGTCCGCCGAGACCGCCCGCAAGGGGCGGCCTGTCAGCCGAGACCGCCCGCAAGGGGCGGCCTGCTCGCCTAGACCGCCCGCAAGGGGCGGCCTGCTCGCCGAGACCGCCCGCAAGGGGCGGCCTGTCAGCCGAGACCGCCCGCAAGGGGCGGCCTGTCCGCGTAGACCGCCCTCAAGGGGCAGCCTGCTCGCGGAGTCCGCCCAGCAGGGGCGGACTCCATTTCCGATCGCCAAAACCATGTTGATGACGTCACTGGGCCCTGCTTCTAGAAGACCTTCCCCAGGCCTATAAATAGCCCATAATACCTCTCATTAGAGGGGGCAGAATGCGCAGGAGGAAAACTGCCGCTGCCAGCAAGACCTGCGGACTCAGTTTTCCAGTCCTCCGCAGCTTGCCAGCAAGCCCTGCGGACTCAGTTTTCCAGTCCTCCGCAGCTTGCCAGCAAGACCTGCAGACTCAATTTTCCAGTCCTCCGCAGCTTGCCAGCAAGCCCTGCGGACTCAGTTTTCCAGTCCTCCGCAGCTTGCCAGCAAGCCCTGCGGACTCAGTTTTTCAGTCCTCCGCAGCTTGCCATCAAGCCCTGCGGACTCAGTTTTCCAGTCCTCCACAGCTTGCCATCAAGCTGTGCGGCCTGCTAGCAGCCTCTTTTCCTTAGCCTCTGGCAACTTCTTCAGCCGCCAGCTTCCCCCATTGTACCCTTTATTACTTTCTCACGTAAAGATACTTTAGCAAGTTGTAATCTTGTTTCTTGATTAAAGGAAAGCCCGTCGCAAAAGTGACATTTAAGCCGCGGCGGGCGAAGTCTGTTGTTGCCGCTGCTAGCGGCCCCTCTCTTCTCCTCTGCTCAGCAAGCTTGTCCTCTGCTCAGCAAGCTTGTCCTCTGCCCAACAAGCTTCTCCTCTGCTCAGCAAGCTTCTCCTCTGCTCAGCAAGCTTCTCCTCTGCTCAGCAATCTTCTCCGCTGGTCAACCGTCTGCTCGACAGCTCCTGATCAACCTTCTCAACCATCTCTGCACTCGGATCAACGCCCTTCTCTCCTCTATCCCTGCAACCCTTGAACAAGCGTTTGCTCTACTCTATCCCCGCAACCTCCTTCAATCACCTTGCCCGTGAGATCGAACACCCCCGTTAGCTGTCGGTGCCCGCGACAACCTGCCCCCTTCCGTTTCCGAGCATCAACAGTTAACACGCGACCTTCAGATCTCGAACAGACAGTAAAATCAACGGATACTCATGACATACCATCAACCAGCCGAGAACCTTGCTCCAAGTCCCAGTGAAGATCCTCTCTGGGAGGCCTTCGAGCAATCACATCATGAAAATGCTCAGCAGTTCCAAGCAATCAACCAAATTATTGCTGCAATCACACAGCGATTAGACGCTCATCCTGCAGCAGCTCCAGTTGCTCCAGGTACTCTAATCAATCCAGCATCCGAGACTCCTCAAGCTTATCCTCCGGCTTGTCCACCGTTCTATCCTCCTTACACTCCAACCTTTCCGCAAGGGCCTGCAACCCCTTTGCGAACTCAAGATGAAGAGTTTGCAGCTCGTCAAAACTTCTTCCGGGAAGCAGCCCGGGGAAGTCCTGCAAGATTTCTCAACTTTCAAGGAAGTCATCCTTACCCATCAACTCATGTCTTTGCTCCTTCTGCAGCAGCTGCTCCCTTCTATCCTCCTCCTGCTTCTTTTGCAGCCACAACCTTTGCTCCCTTCTATCCTTATGTTGTAGGGGAGCAGGAAGAGCCTTCGCCGTTTTCAGAGAATGTTCGTCATGAACCCACTCCAGCTAACTTCAGAGAGCCACGATTACCAATATACACTGGAGAGGCTGATCCAGTGAAGCATCTTCAAGCTTTTGAGTCAGTCGTCGCTCTCAAAACTCTCTCAGATGCCACCAAGTGCAAGCTCCTTGTAACAACCTTTGATGGGCAAGTGAGGGATTGGTTCTATGGCCTGCGCCCTCAGTCCATCACTTCCTTTGCTGACCTGCGAAGGTAGTTCTTGCTCAGGTTCTCTACTTCAACAAAGAGAAAGGGCGGGCCAGAAGCCCTCTTTGAGATCAAGCAACGAGAGAATGAAACTTGGTCTCAATTTGTTGATCGATTCCAGAGAGGAATCTTGGACATCGAGATTGTGGGTCAAAAAATGTACCGAGTGGCTCATATCCACGGTCTCCGTGAAGGGCCTCTCAAGTTTGAATCCAATGTCCGTGCACCAAGAACGTACCAAGAGTTGATTGACTTAGCCAACTCATACATACGAGGTGAAAAGAGCAACCCCGGCTTCGTCTCCAGGCTTATATCAGAGAAGGATCCTCCTTCTCACAAGCAACCACCGAGATCTCCTCGGAAAGATTTCCCAACTAACTCAAGGAGGGAAAGAAGATTTCAGCATCGTCGATACTCCTTCCGGGATCAAGATCGTCCTTGGGATCCATTGCTGCTAGCACCAGCTCCATCTTCGCAAACAGCTGCAGTTCATCAGTAGCAAGACGATGACTTGCATGAGTCTGAGCTAGATGAAGCCATGCAAGAAGTAAGCCAAATCATGAAGGATAGGTCTAACTACAAGAGGCCTCATCGACCAACTGATCAAAGATCAAAAGACTCAGATCCATATTGCGAATTCCACAATGATCCAGGCCAACTGACTTAGAACTGTCGAGCACTCCGCCAACTAGTGCAAAAGATGCTGCGGCAGGGTAATATGCGTGACCTATTTCCCAAAGACGATTGCCCTAATCCAACAACCTCAAAGGGCAAAGAAGTTGCAGACATTCCTTGTTGCTCAAGAGGAGTGAGCCTAGTTGAAGAACCCCCTCTCCTTGTTGTTAACAAAACTATTGAATGCTTCGATGCCGATGACGAGGGCGCGCTTGGAAGACTATTCTAAACCAACAAAGGACTTCACCGTTCTTCGAAGTTTTTTCACAACCATGATGGGTTATCTCTACTCTTACTCTTTGAACATTTTCATCTCAAAACGCTTCTAAGTGTTCATGTTTTTCAATAAAGTTTTCCTCAAAGATCCTGTACTGACACATTTCCATTTATAGAGTGTTTCCTCTACTTTTTCTCTTTGCCAAAGAGATCACTGAACCACTGAGATATCGTCGGGTCTTGCTATAGGCCCCCTTGAGATTGGATTCCGGCGTAAGGCCACAACGACCACATATCGCGGGGAGTGTTCGCATATGTGTAGTGGGAGCTATCCAACTCTCATGCGGTGGAATATGAGACTTCAGATCCTAGCCGGTATCTAACACAGAGTGTGCGCTACGGAGGCCCCATGTGTTAGCTCTGCTGTGTTTCGTTAAGGATACATTACTGTTACGATGATCTTTGCTTGACAAGCAATGACGATCAAGCGTAGCCTTGTCTCTTTGATCATCTCACAACTATGATGGCCGAACACTCTTTGGTACTCTCAATCTGTGCTTTCGCGGGGCCCACAACTCCACTGATCTTTCCACAGACAAGCAATGCTTTAAGCCACTTGGCACAACTAGTCTCATTGATCAGTGATGTTGTAACCTGAGACATGAGAGCAGTGTATCTAGCGATCCTTCTCAGGATTTTCCGTGCTTTTCTCTTTTGTGCCCTTCTAAAAGATGCGCGGCTAGCCCGCTCTTAGTAGGACTATACTCGTGATGACCTTTCTCAGGCAAGCGATGCATAAGGCCCACGGGTGATCTCCTGTGACAACGTCCAGTCTTTCTTGGTCATCTCCGTGTATAGACCTTTTTTTATCAATTGTCTCTTTCACAGGTGAACAAGTTAAATCCAACCTACCAAAAGGATTTGCAACAATCATTTTTGTTTATGCTCATCTTATATGCGTTGTTTGCATAATCTCTATCAGATGATGACTTACAAGCTCTCTACTTATATAAAGCTCAACTACTCTTATCAATTGTTAATGACATCAAACATTGATCAAAGAATCTAACTCTCCTTGATCATCAAGCCTTGCTATTGGAATCTAGTTAAGATTGACAGAATTCGTCAAGCTTCTTCTCTGATAATCTGATCATATCCATCCTATCATATCAACAGTCAACACCCCATTTATTGATCTGGATTTCGAGCTAAAGATGTCATCTTTGAAATGGCAAGAAGATCACTATTCGGGTTTGATCTTCATTCAATTATCGGCAGAGTTCATTAGACATTTCCTCTGCTATATGATCGCTTCTTTCTTGTCTCACCAACAGTTAGCATTCGCAAGTTTCGCTCAGGTACTTGAAGCTTAGCTCATTATATTATGTCTGCTGCTCACTCTTCTCTTTGCAGTGATTAGCAGGCACCTCCAAGTCTTATCCAAGTACTTGCAGCTTAGTTTTTTCATCATATCTGCTTCTAAATCTCCTTTTGCAGAGATCAACAGATGCTTGCAAGTTTACTCATAGGTACTTGCAATCTTCTTTCGTACATCATGTCTGTCTCTAACTCTTTTCTTGTAGAGATTAGCAGATGCTTACTAAGTCCCCTTCAGGTACTTGCTGTTTACCCTTATATATATTATATCTGCTGCTCAATAGTCTCCTTGCAGTGATTAGCAGGTGTTTGCAAGTTCCATTCAGGTACTTGCACCTCTCTTAAATATATCATATCTGTATATAACCTCTCTTTTGCAGAGACTAGTAGACGCTTGCAAGTCCATTGCAGGTACTTGCAACTCATTTTTTTCTTGCATACTCCTCACTCTTCTTTTTGCAGAGGATAACAGGTGCTTGCAAGCCTTTGCCAGGTATTTGTGAGTTATCTCCCTTCTATACTTTCCTCTCATCTTTATTTTGCAGAGCTCAGTGAAAGGCATTCACGTCTTCTTTATTCTGCAAAGGCAAACTCAGGTACACGCAATATATACCATCCATTTATGCCTTCACTAACTTTACCTTTGCAGGAAAAAGATAGGCATTATCAAACACCTAAGGGGAGACATCAGGTTCTATCTCTCCTTCTCTCTCTTTTTCTTTTGGGGCGGATCACAATTTTCGTGGGTCTGCAACTTTTTCAAAGTTCCCTTTGAAACTTAAAAAAGTGCGGGAATTATGTTAATCCCAGAATCGGCGATCCTTCCCAAGGTCGCCAGCTCGCTAGACGCGACCTTCAGATTCTCCCTGGAGTTCGCGACAAGTCCAAAGTGTAGGCAGACAGATTCCTCTGTCCGACTAGGTCGCGTAGCAACCGCGTGCCCTGCGGGACGGCGGGCTGTTACCATAGCTCACCCTCGCAGGTCGCGCGGTTAGGCCTGCTAACCGCGCAACATTTTTCCTTGCAGGAGGCAATCTAAAGCAACAGGGGGCGATCTGTGCGATCTATTCCTTCAGTCCGCCAGGTCGCCTAGCCGGCATCAACCCGACCAACTCAACCGTCGCGGGCTCGGCGGACTCACTTTCCAACTCGCCTAGACCGCCCGCAAGGGGCGGCCTGTCAGCCGACACCGCCCACAAGAGGCGTCCTGTCAGTCGAGACTGCCCGCAAGGGGCGGCCTGTCTGCCTAAACCGCCCGCAAGGGGCGGCCTGTAAGCCTAGACCGCCCGCAAGGGGCGGCCTGCTCGCCTAGACCGCCCGCAAGGGGCGGCCTGCTCGCCGAGACCGCCCGTAAGGGGCGGCCTGTCCGCCTAGACCGCCCGCAAGGGGCGGCCTGCTCGCCGAGACAGCCCGCAAGGGGCGGCCTGTCCGCCTAGGCCGCCCGCAAGGGGCGGCCTGTAAGTCTAGACCGCCCGCAAGGGGCGGCCTGTCCGCCTAGACCTCCCGCAAGGTGCGGCCTGTCAGCCGAGACCGCCCGCAAGGGGCGGCCTGCTCGCCGAGACCACCCGCAAGGGGCGGCTTGTCCGCCTAGACCGCCCGCAAGGGGCGGCCTGTAAGTCTAGACCGCCCGCAAGGGGCGGCCTGCTCGCCTAGACCGCCCGCAAGGGGCGGCCTGTCCGCCTAGACCGCCCGCAAGGGGCGGCCTGTCAGCCGAGACCGCCCGCAAGGGGCGGCCTGCTCGCCTAGACCGCCCGCAAGGGGCGGCCTGCTCGCCGAGACCGCCCGCAAGGGGCGGCCTGTTAGCCGAGACCGCCCGCAAGGGGTGGCCTGCTCGCCGAGACCGCCCGCAAGGGGCAGCCTGTCCGCCTAGACCGCCCTCAAGGGGCAGCCTGCTCGCGGAGTCCACCCAGCAGGGGAAGACTCCATTTCCGATCGCCAAAACCATGTTGATGACGTCACTGGGCCCTTCTTCTAGAAGACCTTCCCAGGGCCTATAAATAGCCCCTAATACCTCTCATTAGAGGGGGGGGGTGGGGACTCGCAGGAGGAAAACTGCCGCTGCCAGCAAGTCATGCGGACTCAGTTTTCCAGTCCTCCACAGCTTGCCAGCAAGACCTGCGGACTCAGTTTTCCAGTCCTCCGCAGCTTGCCAGCAAGCCCTGCGGACTCAGTTTTCCAGTCCTCCACAGCTTACCAGCAAGCCCTGCGGATTCAGTTTTCCAGTCCTCCGCAGCTTGCCAGCAAGCCCTGCGGACTCAGTTTTCCTGTCCTCCGCAGCTTGCCAGCAAGCCCTGCGGACTTCGTTTTCCAGTCCTACGCAGCTTGTCATTAAGCCCTGCAGACTCAGTTTTCCAGTCCTCCACATCTTGCCATCAAGCTGTGCGGCCTGGTAGCAGCCTCTTTTCCTTAGCCTCTGGCAACTTCTTCAGCCGCCAGCTTCCCCCATTGTACCCTTTATTACTTTCTCATGTAAAGATACTTTAACAGGCTGTAATCTTATTTCTTGATTAAAGGAAATCCCGTCGCAAGAGTGGCATTTAAGCCGCTGCGGGCGAAGTCTGTTGTTGCCGCTGCTAGCGGCCCCTCTCTTCTCCTCTGCTCAGCAAGCTTGTCCTCTGCTCAACAAGCTTGTCCTCTGCCTAACAAGCTTGTCCTCTGCCTAACAAGCTTGTCCTCTGCCCAGCAAGCTTGTCCTCTGCTCAGCAAGCTTCTACTCTGCTCAGCAAACTCCTCTGCTCAGCAAGCTTCTCCGCTGGTCAACCGTCTGCTCGACAGCTCCTGATCAACCTTCCCAACCATCTATGTACTCGGATCAACGCCATTCTCTCCTATATCCCCACAACCCTTGAACAGGCGTTTGCTCCACTGTCGAGCACTCAGAAGCTTCCTTCTCCTCCTCTATCCCCGCAACCTCCTTCAATCACTGAAAGAATTAGTTTCAAGATAACCTAAACACCTAGAGGGGGGGGGGGGTGAATAGGTTCAATTCTTTTTTACTCTAAGACAGAATATTAATTCAGTTAATCACATAGAATCAAACGGTTCTACAGCTATCACATCACAGAAATCACAATATCACACACAATCACAGATGTCACACATATTTATAGTGGTTTCCCAAATGATGGGTACATCCACTTTTCCTCTTCGCCTATCTAGCAGTGTGCTAGATTCAGCCTAACTTCTTCCTTCCTTCTCAGATCCACAGATCTTACAGCTCAGAACCCAGTCAAGGTTCCTACAACTCAGAGTGAGTCCACACTCCTACAACACCGGCAATTAAGCCCTACCTCAGCCTTCACCCAGGCCTACAACTCAGAGAATTAAATCTCCTACATCAGGCACACAACCCTACCTCAGCCTTCTCAAGGCCTACAACTCAGAGATGTAAGTCTCCTACCTCAGGCACACAGCCCTACCTCAGTCTTCCCAAGGCCTACAACTTAGAGATGTAAATCTCCTACCTCAGCCTTTATAAATTAGGCTTACAACTCATATCAATAATGATCTTACAGAAAAATGATAAAAAATAAGTTTTATCTTTCACCCAAGTTGAGAGAGAATGAGTAGAAAGTTTCTTGATCAGTTCTTGAAGAACCTGATTACTCAGAAATCAACATGTCTTTGACTTTCTTCAAAGCATCTTGAATCTGAACACAGTAAGGTTGAATTTCTTGAAGCAGCTTCCTTCTTGAAATCCAGAAATTAATCTGAATTCTTCTTTGCAGATTTGTTCAGGATCTACTCTTAAGAGACTAGTTGATGATAGTCTCTTTCTTCACTTGAATTGTTGAAGCTCTCTCTCTCTACAAATTCTTCTGAAGATATTATGAAATTCTTCACTTAGATCCACTTGAAATCTCTGATTGGATTTTCTTGTGTATGTTGGATCTTCTGTTGTAATTGTGTTTTTGTGTACTTCTTCACCATCCTTAGTTGATAGAATCTGTCTTTATATAGACTTCATCTAAGGTTACCGGCTGATCCGGTTGCTAACTAACTTCTGACAGATCTGACAGTTGCAGTAGACTTGTTGGTTATGGCAGCTGTCAAGTCTCCAGTCAGTTCTTGAAACTTTGTCTCTGTCAGCAAAGTGTCGAGTCTGAACTTCACATGTGTCGACACAAGAAGACTAGGTGTCGACACAATCCTTGCTGGTGTTGACACAGCTCTCATGGTGTCGACACTGCTTCTCGACATAGTTTCTGTAAGAATGTGTCGACACAAGTCCTGTGTGTCGACACAGTCACTTCTTGTTTTGACACAATTAACTTAGAAGAAATTCTGGTGTGTGTCGACACAAGTCCTATGTGTCGCCATAGTTGATGTCGACTGAACTTTCTGTGTGTCGACACAAGTCCTGTGTGTCGACACAGTTGATGTCGACTGAACTTTCTGTGTGTCGACACAAGTCCTGTGTGTCGACACAATTTCTTCTGGTGTCGACGCAGCTTTTCCAAGTGTCGACACAATTGACTCCAGGTGTCGACACAGCTTTTCTCAAGTGTCGACACAAGTCTTCACAAGTGTCGACACAGCTTCTTCTGATGTCGACTCATGGACTTAGAAACTTTTCCTGCATATTCTTAACCTGCACATATAAACTCAAAACAACATCAAATACACCTTGATGAATATCATTGAGCTAAGTGAGACTTCTCCAAATCTGGTACACATTTTCCAATGTACCCAACAATCACCTTGCCCGTGAGATCGAACACCCCGTTAGCTGCTGGTGCCCGCGACAACCTGCCCCCTTCCGTTTCCGAGCATCAACAATGGTCCTTTTTTTGTTACTACCAAAAATGGTTATTTATGAAAAATGATAGTACTTAATCGAACAAAAACTGTTTTACTTCAATAAAAAGAGTGCGCTGATATCCGCACCGCAGTTTTGGCTAGTTGCACCGCAGTTTCTCTTAATTTTTTGCGCCTTTTGAAAATATGTCTTATACATGCATTTTTAGGAAACGTGTTCAACACGAAAGTTGTAGATCTCGACGAGATCTACAGCTTTCGTGTTGAACAATTTTCCTAAAAATGCATGTACAAGACGTATTTATAAAAGACGCAAAACCTGTGCGTATTTCCAAAATACTTCTAAATATGTTATGTAGTTAGTATTTTTCACAATGTATAATTTCAATTTTACTTTCTTAACAAATTGTGTGATTGTTGTAATTCGTTTTAGATATGGCCACTATTTTTTTTTTTTTTTTTGATAGTTTTGAGTTGATGAAATCATCCTCTTTTTGGGTTGCCTCTGTAAATGAAATGTGGCTGATGAAATCATCCATGTTGGTTTGGGGCATTTATGATTTATGTTAGTTTCACCGAGGGTTATAGAATTAAGCCTAATTCGGAATGGCTAAGTTAGTTTAACTCGAATATTTTTTGGTCTGCCGATCGGACTTAAAAGAAGTTTCGGATGAAATCTGGCTGTGTGATCACTGATCAGACCAGCGCGATATCCGATCAATTTTTTTAAAAAATGATATTTTATTAGAAAATAAAATTTTAAAATGATGATAAAAATATCCTAATTAATATTTTATAATTTATTTTAGAAAAAAAAATAATTTTTGATTGGGGTAGAATCATTTTTCTTAGGGGGGAAGGGAGCGGACCTTCCTTTAGGTCCTCCGAGTGGACCAAAAAGTTTTCCGTTTACCGGAGGGTTGTAAGATTCTCCTTTGTGTAGGAACTTAGTCTGTTTGGGAGAGCGGTGATAGAAGCAAAAGGAAGAGAAAAAAGAACTATGGGAAACGAGTTGTTGCAAATTGAGTTCTGTTTAGATGAACTCCATTTGCAAAGCTTTTCAAAATGAAGAATTGCGTTATAAACTGTTTCACAAAACTCCATTGTGATGAATGTTTTAGAAAAATATGTGAAATACTTTATGCTGGTTTTTTTGTTAAATAATTTTGAAATCATAATAATAGTAAATTCATTAATAAATAATTGTTCATAGCACATCAAAATACAAGATCTTCAATAATTTTAAAGCATTCAATTTACACCTGTTCTACAAGATTTAAGGATCGGTCAAGCAATGCCCAATTATACGTGATGTTTATGTTATGTCATCCATGTCGGAACTCAGTGCTTGCTTACTTCCAACACTCCTCTTCTTTCGTCCCGCCATTTATCAGAAGCATCATTAGTTTTACGTGAGAGATTTCAACTCAATTAAGGCTTCATTTGATTCAGCATTTTCGTCGTGCGTTTGGAGCAAATGAACCCGAAAGTTCGTCCCGCCACCGCCTAATCAAATGAACCCCAAGTCCCTCCCCGTTTCAACTCTCACCACAATTCCTATTCTTCTTTTAGCTAATCCCATTTATTTTTCAATTATTTGGTCATACAATTTTCCCGTCTATTCACGATGTTTATTCATCAAATTTTTTCAACCATACTTGCTAAAATGTGTTGTTGGTCTATTCCCCAACTCAAAAATTTCATACATAATTCACAAAAAATATGAAATCGTACATCTCCCACAAGTTGCAGAGATTTCACCTTCTCTATCTTTTACCCATTATGCAGAACTGAACATAACCAAAAAGTAATAAATTCATCATCCGTTCATATGAAGCACAATACTATTTTCCTAATTTAATATGCATCCATACAAATAATATGAAGAATTATAAGATGTGGAAGCACTTTGTTTCTCAGTAAACAATTAACTAACAAATTTGTTTCTTAGCAAATATCTAACAAATTCACGAGATTTCCTAATATATTTGTTTTGGGGCATCCAATTAACTAACAGATTTGCTGGTTTCAGATAGCATTTAATATATATTAATTTCAGGAAAACAAAAAATTCCTAAACAAAAAATCCTAATCAACCAGGGAAAAAAAAAAAAAAACTAAAATTTCAGGCATAAAAAAACCAGGATTCATCTTCAAAATCTGTTACCTGAGTGAGAATCACATTCTCCTCGTCGAACATGAAGGAGTGAAATTTGTCCACCAGGTGTGCCTTGGACAGATCCTCCTCTTGCCTGAAGTGCTCCTCCAGTGCCTCCCAGATTTCCTTGGCGGTCTTCATTTTGATATACGTCTTCGCCAAGCTGGAGGACAAGCAGTTCAGCAGGTAGTCGCGGCAGAAGTCCTCATCGGCAATCCATTGGACTTCATCGTCAGTCCCCATAACGTCATCACGATCAGACTGAACTGTGTAGAACACGTTCAGGTACTTCATCCCAAATTGGGTATTCATCTTCCAGTCATTGAATTCGGTCACCGTGAATTTTCCAACTTGAACATTGACACCGGAGAGGAGAAGTTGCTTCCCTTCATCATTGTGCTTCACTATCTCTGATCTTCTTTGTAAAGACCACAACCTTAAAGCAGAAAGTTCAGTCCACTGTTAAAGCCAAACAATACCCAAAATCCTCACTTGGAGAAGCGTTGGTGTAAACTAGTAAGGGCTTGATCTGAATGAGTTTTCAAGTGAAAATCTATTTGAGTCTTCCATAAGATCAGCAGAAGAGGAATTTGGATCTTTCACAGTTGGTGATGAGTTAGCATTGTAAAATGAAAAATGAAAATTTCCAGCCACTTAGATCAGAACTCCAGATCTTGTCCCAGATCCACAAGAGAAGGGGCGGCGAGTCACTGCTTCCCGATCGAAAACAGCAGAGCGTCTTCCCCCTTTCTTTACTGTGCTGACAAAAAATGAACGACGGCTGCAGGCCTTAGGGAGAAAGTGGCGAGACTTTTTTTTGTTTGTTTTTTTTTTCGATGAAGCAGGCGACTACAGGAAGCTGTTCGGGGGAGAGAAGTCGGAGCCCGGGAGCAATGTCCTTCCCTTTCCGATCGACGGGAAGAGGCGGTTACGCGATGCTCGTTCTCGCGTGAACGGAAGCGGCGGAGAAGGAGAATGAACGCAACTGCTTCGGCTTGAGGTTTCCTCCTCCGATTCCAAAATGGCGGAAACCTGCGGCGGCCCCGACCCTCTACTTCACGATCGGCAACAACGGCTTCCTCCCAGGCGGCGGAAAACTCCTATCCTTCTCTCGATCCAAACAGCGGCGGCTGTAGATTCGCACAGGAACGTAGATCGTCGACGAAGGCAGCGGATCGAACAACACAACGAAGGCCGAAATCGGAACGATTTCTTGTGTCTCTGTCCCGATTCACCGGCGAAAAACCTCCGATCTACTGTAAAACGGAAGCAGCAGAACGGTTGCGGGAAAACGAGGAGTGAGCGGTTACGGATGTGAGCGACGGGGCTAAACTTCGAGAATGTTATGTCGCTCGAAGCATCCGGATGGGGATCAAAGTGAAATCTCCTACCCGTTGCCCCTAACGGGTATAAATAGGCAAACCCAAGGAGTTTCTACGGGTATCGGATCTACACGTGTTCCGAACTGATCCGTTATGCCTCCAAACCCGTTATTCGTCCAAATATACATTAACAAAAAGAACTATGAGAAACGATTTGTTGCAAATTGAGTTCTGTTTAGCTGAACTCCATTTGCAAAGCTTTTCAAAATAGAGAAGTGTGTTATAAATTGTTTCACAAAGCTTCATTGTGATGAACGTTTTAGAAAAATATGTGAAATACTTTATGCTAGTAATAATAGTAAATTCATTAATAAATAATTGTTCATAGCACATAAAAATACAAGATCTTCAATAATTTTAAAGCATTCAATTTACACATGTTCTACAAGATTTTAATTTTTGAAAATAGCAAGACTACCACAAAATGCTAATTTAAAAGCATAGTGAAAAAGATTTAGATTTTTTATACTTCTTTTTAATTCAAAGATTTAGTTCTTATACATTTCTTGTTCAGTTCAATCTAACTAAAACTAAAATTTAGCATGACTGAATGTAGTTTTTTTGGTGCAAAGAATTGGGTGGACAAAAATAAACTGTTTTTCATAAATATTTACAAGTATCATTTATAAGAGTATACCTATAAAATAATTAAAGAAAATCTAAAAAAATCAGTTTGCTAATCAAGTAAAATTCAGTCGGACATGTCTCAAACTAAAGTAGATTAATGCACATTGCTCAATAGAACTTTGACAGGATTGTGATACAAGTAGCAGCACTTCTTTTGTTGTAAACACACATTGACTGATTGTGTTGGAGCTAAATTAGACATCAAAGGCTTGTTTTTCACTTCTATCTTAATCTTTCCCTTTTTATCAGAAAATTATCTAATAAACTATGGTGCACAAGGATAAAGATACGAGATCTTAAGGGTTTAACACAAGCATTCACAAAAAAGAACCCTATTTTATCAGTTAACTGGCCTTTTTCTCCAACAATTAGCATCTCATAATTATTTAGGGGAGAAATAATTGATTGTAATTGTATTAATTGTGTTGTAGGTGGTGCGCCAACAAAACTCAAATGATGTAGTGAAAAGATACCAATACAAATTACAAAATCAGAAGATTGTTAAGCTCATGGAATTAGCCCCAAAGTTTTTTCATACGCAGGAAATATGATGACGCCGCCAGATTATGTAAATTTTTTCATACACAGGAAAATTTTTCCATACAAAATCAAATTTGATTCAAGATGCTAAGATTATGTAAATTTTTTGGACCTCCAATCCATTTTTGAATTTATGTTTAGAAAAATATTTAGGGTTAACATTTTCTCTTAGCCATTTTATCAAACAACTTCCTTGCATCTTCCTTTTATAATAGAAACTGATCTTCTATTTAGAGAAACAATCGTAGAAATTGAATTCATTGATAGAAAAGAAAGAGGGGAGCAGAAAAAGAAATAAAAGAAATGGAAATCAGTGTAAAAAATTAAAAACCTTTGTGATTGGCAGCGATTACAAGAAGCACCGCTCTACTCTGCTCGCCCCTTGTTCACGTGAAGAAGATAAGCACCTCTGATTCGGTTTCCTGCTCGCCCCTTGTTCACACGAGGAAGAAGATAAAGAAGAAGAAACGTGTCTCCTCGAGATCTTGATTTTGTGCTCGGCTCGACTATGTGTCTCCATGAGCCACGCCGTTTGCAGCTTTTGCTGATCGCGGAAGGGAAAATATGAAGGAATCGAGCGGGATGAGCAGACAAAAGCATTAAATCACGAAAAATTTGACCCGGGCACGTGCCCGGGTGTGCCTCCACGTGGTCCGTCCGCCCCTATTATTAGTCATGCATTAACAACAACTCATAGAAACAAAGTTAACCCCCCCCCCCCCCCCCCCCCCCCCCCCCCCCCCCCCCAAAAAAAATAATAATAATAATCACAGAAACACAGAAAACCATTAAAGAAGCATTGTTCCACATACAAATAAAGCAGAAAGATCAGCAAATATATATTGTTCAGAAAGCATAACTAAAACAACACAGCTAAAACCTCATTTGCTAACACAATCTATAATGTGAATTTTCGGTATATCATGTTCTCAGCCATTTACCTTTGAGTTTCTCTGGAATACTCATAAATGTTTTCCTGTTGCTCTTATCTCTAAGAGACATCGTGCAATTGTCGTCGTGGAATTCAAATTTACCCATAAACTCTAGATATTTTTCCAACTCTTTGATTGCTTCAGGAATTGTAAACAATGCTGATGAGATTTGTATTTTTGAACGATCCGTCAAGCAATGCCCAATTATACGTGCTGTTTATGTTATGTCATCCATGTCGGAACTCGGTGCTTGCTTACTTCCAACACTCTTCTTCTTTCGTCCCACCATTCGTCAGAAGCATCATTAGTTTTACGTGAGGGATTTCAACCCAATTAACTAAGGCTTCATTTGACTCGGCGTTTTTGTCGTGCGTGTGGAGCAAATGCCGCCGGACAGCGAGAAATCAAACAGCCCTGAGTTCGTCCCGTCACCGCCTAATCAAATGAACCCCAAGTCCCTCCCTGTTTCAACTCTCACCACAATTCCTATTCTTCTTTTAGCTAATCCCATTTATTTTTTGTCGTGCGTGTGGAGCAAATGCCACCGAACAGCGGGAAATCAAATGGCCCTAAGTTCGTCCCGCCACCGCCTAATCAAATGAACCCCAAGTCCCTCCCCGTTTCAACTCTCACCACAATTCCTATTCTTCTTTTAGCTAATCCATTTATTTTTCAATTATTTGGTCATACAATTTTCCCGTCTATTCACGATATTTATTCATCAAATTTTTTCAACCATACATGCTAAAATATGTTGTTGGTCTATTCCCCAACTCAAAAATTTCATACATAATTCACAAAAAATATGAAATCATACATCTCCCACAAGTTGCAGAGATTTCACCTTCTCTGTCTTTACCCATTATTATGCAGAACTGAACATAACCAAAAAATAATAAATTCATCATCCGTTCATATGAAGCACAATACTATTTTCCTAATTTAATATGCATCCATACAAATAATATGAAGAATTATAAGATGTGGAAGCACTTTGTTTCTCAGTAAACAATTAACTAACAAATTTGTTTCTTAGCAAATATCTAACAAATTCACGAGATTTCCTAATATATTTGTTTTGGGGCATCCAATTAACTAACAGATTTGCTGGTTTCAGATAGCATTTAATATATATTAATTTCAGGAAAACAAAAAATTCCTAAACAAAAATCCTAATCAACCAGGGAAACAAAAAAAAAACTAAAATTTCAGGCATAAAAAAACCAGGATTTCATCTTCAAAATCTGTTACCTGAGTGAGAATCACATTCTCCTCGTCGAACATGAAGGAGTGAAATTTGTCCACCAGGTGTGCCTTGGACAGATCCTCCTCTTGCCTGAAGTGCTCCTCCAGTGCCTCCCAGATTTCCTTGGCGGTCTTCATTTGATATACGTCTTCGCCAAGCTGGAGGACAAGCAGTTCAGCAGGTAGTCGCGGCAGAAGTCCTCATCGGCAATCCATTGGACTTCATCGTCAGTCCCCATAACGTCATCACGATCAGACTGAACTGTGTAGAACACGTTCAGGTACTTCATCCCAAATTGGGTATTCATCTTCCAGTCATTGAATTCGGTCACCGTGAATTTTTCCAACTTGAACATTGACACCGGAGAGGAGAAGTTGCTTCCCTTCATCATTGTGCTTCACTATCTCTGATCTTCTTTGTAAAGACCACAACTTAAAGCAGAAAGTTCAGTCCACTGTTAAAGCCAAACAATACCCAAAATCCTCACTTGGAGAAGCGTTGGTGTAAACTAGTAAGGGCTTGATCTGAATGAGTTTTCAAGTGAAAATCTATTTGAGTCTTCCAATAAGATCAGCAGAAGAGGAATTTGGATCTTTCACAGTTGGTGATGAGTTAGCATTGTAAAATGAAAAATGAAAATTTCCAGCCACTTAGATCAGAACTCCAGATCTTGTCCCAGATCCACAAGAGAAGGGGCGGCGAGTCACTGCTTCCCGATCGAAAACAGCAGAGCGTCTTCCCCCTTTCCTTTACTGTGCTGACAAAAAATGAACGACGGCTGCAGGCCTTAGGGAGAAAAGTGGCGAGACTTTTTTTTGTTTGTTTTTTTTTTCGATGAAGCAGGCGACTACAGGAAGCTGTTCGGGGGAGAGAAGTCGGAGCCCGGGAGCAATGTCCTTCCCTTTCCGATCGACGGGAAGAGGCGGTTACGCGATGCTCGTTCTCGCGTGAACGGAAGCGGCGGAGAAGGAGAATGAACGCAACTGCTTCGGCTTGAGGTTTCCTCCTCCGATTCCAAAATGGCGGAAACCTGCGGCGGCCCCGACCCTCTACTTCACGATCGGCAACAACGGCTTCCTCCCAGGCGGCGGAAAACTCCTATCCTTCTCTCGATCCAAACAGCGGCGGCTGTAGATTCGCACAGGAACGTAGATCGTCGACGAAGGCAGCGGATCGAACAACACAACGAAGGCCGAAATCGGAACGATTTCTTGTGTCTCTGTCCCGATTCACCGGCGAAAAACCTCCGATCTACTGTAAAACGGAAGCAGCAGAACGGTTGCGGGAAAACGAGGAGTGAGCGGTTACGGATGTGTCAAGCGACGGGGCTAAACTTCGAGAATGTTATGTCGCTCGAAGCATCCGGATGGGGATCAAAGTGAAATCTCCTACCCGTTGCCCCTAGACGGGTATAAATAGGCAAACCCAAGGAGTTTCTACGGGTATCGGATCTACACGTGTCCGAACTGATCCGTTATGCCTCCAAACCCGTTATTCGTCCAAATATACATTAACAAAAAGAACTATGAGAAACGATTTGTTGCAAATTGAGTTCTGTTTAGCTGAACTCCATTTGCAAAGCTTTTCAAAATAGAGAAGTGTGTTATAAATTGTTTCACAAAGCTTCATTGTGATGAACGTTTTAGAAAAATATGTGAAATACTTTATAGACGCTAGTGCGAATAATAGTAAATTCATTAATAAATAATTGTTCATAGCACATAAAAATACAAGATCTTCAATAATTTTAAAGCATTCAATTTACACATGTTCTACAAGATTTTAATTTTTGAAAATAGCAAGACTACCACAAAATGCTAATTTAAAAGCATAGTCAGTGGCGGACCCATGATTTTTTCTTTTGACCGTGCACAAAGTGAAAAAGATTTAGATTTTTTATACTTCTTTTTAATTCAAAGATTTAGTTCTTATACATTTCTTGTTCAGTTCAATCTAACTAAAACTAAAATTTAGCATGACTGAATGTAGTTTTTTTTGGTGCAAAGAATTGGGTGGACAAAAGATAAACTGTTTTTCATAAATATTTACAAGTATCATTTATAAGAGTATACCTATAAAATAATTAAAGAAAATCTAAAAAAATCAGTTTGCTAATCAAGTAAAATTCAGTCGGACATGTCTCAAACTAAAGTAGATTAATGCACATTGCTCAATAGAACTTTGACAGGATTGTGATACAAGTAGCAGCACTTCTTTTGTTGTAAACACACATTGACTGATTGTGTTGGAGCTAAATTAGACATCAAAGGCTTGTTTTTTCACTTCTATCTTAATCTTTCCCTTTTTATCAGAAAATTATCTAATAAACTATGGTGCACAAGGATAAAGATACGAGATCTTAAGGGTTTAACACAAAAGCATTCACAAAAAAGAACCCTATTTTATCAGTTAACTGGCCTTTTTCTCCAACAATTAGCATCTCATAATTATTTAGGGGAGAAATAATTGATTGTAATTGTATTAATTTTGTGTTGTAGGTGGTGCGCCAACAAAACTCAAATGATGTAGTGAAAAGATACAAATACAAATTACAAAATCAGAAGTTTGTTAAGCTCATGGAATTAGCCCCAAAGTTTTTTCATACGCAGGAAACATGATGACGCCATCAGATTATGTAAATTTTTTCATACACAGGAAAAATTTTTCCATACAAAATCAAATTTGATTCAAGATGCTAAGATTATGTAAATTTTTTGGACCTCCATCCATTTTGAATTTATGTTTAGAAAAATATTTAGGGTTAACATTTTCTCTTAGCCATTTTATCAAACAACTTCCTTGCATCTTCCTTTTATAATAGAAACTGATCTTCTATTTAGAGAAACAATCGTAGAAATTGAATTCATTGATAGAAAAGAAAGAGGGGAGCAGAAAAAGAAATAAAAGAAATGGAAATCAGTGTAAAAAATTAAAAACCTTTGTGATTGGCAGCGATTACAAGAAGCACCGCTCTACTCTGCTCGCCCCTTGTTCACGTGAAGAAGATAAGCACCTCTGATTCGGTTTCCTGCTCGCCCTTGTTCACACGAGGAAGAAGATAAAGAAGAAGAAACGTGTCTCCTCGAGATCTTGATTTTGTGCTCGGCTCGACTATGTGTCTCCATGAGCCACGCCGTTTGCAGCTTTTGCTGATCGCGGAAGGGAAAATATGAAGGAATCGAGCGGGATGAGCAGACAAAAGCATTAAATCACGAAAAATTTGACCCGGGCACGTGCCCGGGTGTGCCTCCACGTGGGTCCGCCCCTATTAGTCATGCATTAACAACTCATAGAAACAAAGTTAACCCCCCCCCCCCCCCCCCCCAAAAAAAAAATAATAATAATAATCACAGAAACACAGAAAACCATTAAAGAAGCATTGTTCCACATACAAATAAAGCAGAAAGATCAGCAAATATATATTGTTCAGAAAGCATAACTAAAACAACACAGCTAAAACTCATTTGCTAACACAATCTATAATGTGAATTTTCGGTATATCATGTTCTCAGCCATTTACCTTTGAGTTTCTCTGGAATACTCATAAATGTTTTCCTGTTGCTCTTATCTCTAAGAGACATCGTGCAATTGTCGTCGTGGAATTCAAATTTACCCATAAACTCTAGATATTTTTCCAACTCTTTGATTGCTTCAGGAATTGTAAACAATGCTGATGAGATTTGTATTTTTGAACGATCCGTCAAGCAATGCCCAATTATACGTGCTGTTTATGTTATGTCATCCATGTCGGAACTCGGTGCTTGCTTACTTCCAACACTCTTCTTCTTTCGTCCCACCATTCGTCAGAAGCATCATTAGTTTTACGTGAGGGATTTCAACCCAATTAACTAAGGCTTCATTTGACTCGGCGTTTTTGTCGTGCGTGTGGAGCAAATGCCGCCGGACAGCGAGAAATCAAACAGCCCTGAGTTCGTCCCGTCACCGCCTAATCAAATGAACCCCAAGTCCCTCCTGTTTCAACTCTCACCACAATTCCTATTCTTCTTTTAGCTAATCCCATTTATTTTTTGTCGTGCGTGTGGAGCAAATGCCACCGAACAGCGGGAAATCAATGGCCCTAAGTTCGTCCCGCCACCGCCTAATCAAATGAACCCCAAGTCCCCCCCGTTTCAACTCTCACCACAATTCCTATTCTTCTTTTAGCTAATCCATTTATTTTTCAATTATTTGGTCATACAATTTTCCGTCTATTCACGATGTTTATTCATCAAATCTTTTCAACCATTCATGCTAAAATATGTTGTCGGTCTATTCCCCAACTCAAAAATTTCATACATAATTCACAAAAAATATGAAATCATACATCCCCCACAAGTTGCAGAGATTTCACCTTCTCTGTCTTTACCCATTATTATGCAGAACTGAACATAACCAAAAAATAATAAATTCATCATCCGTTCATATGAAGCACAATACTATTTTCCTAATTTAATATGCATCCATACAAATAATATGAAGAATTATAAGATGTGGAAGCACTTGTTTCTCAGTAAACAATTAACTAACAAATTTGTTTCTTAGCAAATATCTAACAAATTCATGAGATTTCCTAAAATATTTGTTTTGGGGCATCCAATTAACTAACAAATTTGCTGGTTTCAGATAGCATTTAATCTATATTAATTTTTCAGGAAAACAAAAAAATTCCTAATCAACCAGGGAAACAAAAAAAAAAACTAACAAATTTCAGTACTCAAACTTTTATCTCATTATAGTGGGATCGGCTATATGGATCCTTTGTCGTCATTGTGCCCTATCTTGTCATAATCTCACCAATGCCTAAGTACATTATGTTTTTTCTTATAGTTTCATTCCAAGTCTATATTGGTATACCCCTCCCTCATCTTTTTTGGGAGAAACACAAACGCAAAAACACACTTATTAGATCTTGAAAAGGTGACATATGCGAAGAAGACAAAAAAGGAGCTGATAAAATGCGAGAAAGCAGGTTGTGCTAATGATCATAATTTTATTTTAATGTCGAATGGGTGGGTGAGATGGGAGATGGATCGGCGGGCCAGGAGCAGAGAGGAGCGACGGCGGAACTCCGGGGGCGGGAGATGAAATCCAGGCGGTGTCGGTTCTGCAGAGAAGCAGCAAGGGCCGATCCTCTCTTGCCTCTTCTTTTAACGGCGGGATTCTCCTCTCGATCGGCACGAAGAACAGCAAAGGCAGAGTTTTTTTTTCTTTTCGATCCGGCGGACGGGAGAACGAAAAAAAACGGTTACGGTTTATCCTTTCTCCGATTACAGCGACAGTGAAAGCTCGCTCTTTTGGGCTCGTGTTTCGCCTAGGATCGGAGGAGGCAACTGATCTGGCCGAAAAATGGGAGCGGCGAAACGGTTGCGGCAAACGAGAGAGAGCGGTTACGGGATGGATCGGAAAATTCGAGCAACAAGGGCAGTTTTTGCTTCGAGAATGATAAGTCGCTCGAAGCATCCGAGTGATGATCAAAGTGGAATCACCTACTCATTGCCCATAGGTGGGTATAAATAGGCAAACCCTTAGGAGTTACTACGGGTATGGGTTAACCGTGTACTCTAACTGACCCGCTAAGCCTCCGAATCCGTTATTCGTCCAAATATACACTAACATCCCTGACATGGATGAAAGCCATTTCCTGCAGGGGATGAAATCGGCAAAATTAAGTGTGGTATTAGAATCTTCAGAGTGCCGCCGAAGCAATGTCAAGCCCAATGTTACAAGCAAGGAAGAAAATATCGTACAGCCGTGAAGAAGATGACTGCGGGGATTCTCTCAGTCACAGCTCTGTTCATTAACATCCTACAACATTCATTATTCTTTCCTCCATGGCCACCATATTTTATGAGTTACACTCCAATTCAATTCCAGCATTAATTCCTCAAGTAAACTGATTTCTTCTCCTAAAACATATTTCCTTATGCCCCCTTCCTGATCTCTCCCGTCTGATCCAAGAATCAGATGCTTTGCATTTTCTCTAACCCACATGCCTGCAAAACAAAAAAAAAAGACCTACGGCTACAAATACAAAGCTGTCTGGTGCCGGATCCTATCTGTCTCATCCAGCTGATGCTTGGTTGAGAACACCATGGCCACCCAGCAGCCGCCTCGGTGGTACCGTCTTTCCTCTCTGGCACGAATGCAGGCTGCAGAGGCGGCGGCAGCCGGAACCACTGCCGGAATGGCCTCAAATGTTCCGAGAGCAATCACCCCACCCGATCCAAGAATCCCTTTAATTAACAGGCCGTCACAGCCGCTGCAGCAAACTACACTGCCACCACAGCAACCGACACTACCTCAACAGCAAATAACATCGCAGGAGCAACCGGCGCTGCCTCAGGCGCAATTGACGCCATTCCAGCAGCAACAATTGACTCTGCTGCAGCAGCAGCCGGCGCCACTTCTGCAGCAACCGGCACCTCCCCAGGAGCCACCATCCCTGCTGCAGCAGCTGCCGGCGCTTCCGCAGCAGCAATCGACCGTGCCGCAGCAGCAACCGACCCTGCCGCAGCAGCAACCGGTGCCTCCGCAGCAGCAACAACCGGTGCCTCCGCAGCAGCAGCAACCTACCCTACAGCAGCAGGAACTGACCCTGCAGCAGCAGCAACCAGAGCCACTCCGGCAGCCGCCGGCGCCACTCCTGCAGCAACTGGCACCTCCCCAGGAGCCACCGTCCCGGCTGCAGCAGCTGCCGGCACCTCCGCAGCAGCAATCGACCCAGCAGCAAACAGCGACTCCGCAGCAGCAACCGACCCTGCGGCAGCAGGAACCGGTGCCTCCGCAGCAGCAGCCGGCCCCACTCCTGCAGCAACCGGCACCTCCCCAGGAACCACCGTCCCTGCTGCAGCCGCTGCCGGCGCCTCCGCAGAAGAAATCGACCCAGCAGGAGCAGCAGCAAACAGCGACTCCGCAGCAGCCGCAACCAACCCTGCAGCAGCCGCAACCGACCATGCCGCAGCAGCCACCGGTGCCTCCACAGCAGCAGCCGACGCCTCCGCAGCAGCAGCCGACACCTCCCCAGCAGCAACCGGCCCTGCCGCGGCAGCAAATGACCCGGCAGCCGCTTTCACCTTCACGTACACCCACTCCCCCTCCGCCGCTGCAGGCCGAAATGCCCGCCCTTACAGTTACACCATTAACCCTGCAGTCTGATATCCAAACTACGACTCCAGCAACACTGCCGCCCAAAGAAAATCAGCCTCGGCCGCTAGGAACCGTCATGCAATTGGAATCCCCGATGTTAATCAAGACTTCGTACAGTACCCCACCTCCCTCCCTGACGGCCGGGCAACCCAAGACTACGCCCATCCAACCGTCTACACCCAATTTGGAGGCCGAACCAGAAACCAAGAGTCCGAGCTTCCCTGTGGCGCCGGAAGAAAAGATTACACCTAGAATCCAGCAAATACAAAATCTAGAAAACGAGCCTGAAACCAAGGCTTCTTTGCCTCCCCAGTCTAAGAACGTTTTTGTAGCACCAGAGGAGAAGATGGTCGACAGAATTCGGCCACCACTCTATCAGGAGCCCGAGCCTGAAACCAAGCCTTCCCCAATCCCGCAATCCAAATCTTCCTCTGTCGCACCGGAGAAGAAGATGAGTGCCAACAGCAACCGAAGCATGCCGAACAATGACAAGCTTCAAGGTTCCCCAACTGACGCAAAGGAAGAAAAACAGCTGCAGCTCATCACCATGACCGGGGACAACACGGGCGCCATCATGGAGATTGACTTCGCTCCTCATCGCCGCAGCGGCCAGCAGCATGTAGGTCACAAGGTCCAAGAGGATGGAAACAGACATGAACGGATGGTTGTGCAGGAGGAGCACGCGGTCCAAGAGAAGGGAGGCAAGAAGACAGCCGCAACAAAACATATGGCAATGACTGTGAACAGCAATGTCCAAGCAATTAACAATTCTATTGTCTTCAACTCTTCATGCACCGAGCATAGCCCCGGCGTTCACATCACCTTGGTGAGCAGAAAACTGCCCAAAGTCACCGCCAGTCCTTCAAGCCACAAGGGTCGTCGTTCTCACCCCCATTAACAATTTACTGCTACTAACATGTTACCTAGAGCAAATCAAAATGGGAGAAGCTATTCATGGAGGATCTTCTCTTCCTACCCACCATTGTTTCATGATCAATCTTCTAGCAACAGTGTAAATGCTCAAAAGATGGTTTTCAGATTGAGTGTACATACTGTCATGTGATTGATCTCAAATTGTGATCCATTAATACATTATCTTTGGGTTTAAGGAGTCTTTGGAATTTTAATTTAGCATCCTCAATGTTGGTCTCGGGTTCCCTCCTAGGTCGATAAAAACACGCGGCGGCGGACGTCGAGAGATCCATAACATGATCGATTGAGCCGTGGTGAATTTCAGAAGTGCAAAGCATTAGTGCGATCAACGGCTCATATCCAATATTCACTTAAATGATTATATAAGTTACATACATATATAGAAAGCAACTTACCTTTTTCTCAATCCCATGAGAATCCATGCAACCCGTGAAGTTCCCTTCAAAAACAAAAGGAAGACCGACCTTTAACCTTGCAACCCACACGAAAGAGGTGGAAGCACTCCATCTTTTTCTATATATTTTTCCAAACCCAATGACCACATGGTAGTGAGAAAAAAATCCGTGAATCTCCTCCCGTGCCTGATCTCTTTTTCCACCTCCTCGTCGGGATTTTCTCGTCGACCTTGGACGGTGTCGGAGCCAGAGGAGCAGTGGTGGATGGAAGCATTGAGGTCGTGTGAAGTCATTTGCAAGGTTTGACGGCAGCAATTGTCGCAAGGATGGTAATGCCTACGACTCATTGTCGGGGCTGAACCGGGAGGCATTGCGAAGGTTGTGGTTGAGTTGCGGGGTTGCTGCGCGCGTGTGCGGGGGAGCACCGACGTGAGAGAAGGCTGGTCTGGGAGGAGTCGGAGAGGTATAGGCAGTGTTTGATGGCCACCATTTGGGCTCCGGATAGCAAGGACCATTGACGTGCCGACGGTGCTGTCGGATCACAGTCATGGTGATGCGGTGGTGCAAGAGTGCCCATATTTGCGCAAGGGATAGCGGGGTGCAACCATCGTATTTTCAAGGGTGATTATATTTGGCTGCATCTGCGAATATCGACGTTTAGCGCGGGGAGGCATCTTAGCCTCAAGCGAACTTTGGTGGTGAGACATTTGGGCCTTGAACGGGACAACCTACTAACGGGTTGCGGACAAATCGAAGTGCATCAGTGACATCGTGTGTCGACGTAGGCTGACATCTTTGCATAGTACTGAAAGACCTTTGGAAGACTGCAGATGATTCAGAGAATCGAACTGGAGAGAATCACTATAACTCGAACTAGGTCGTCTTTGTCGGTATACATGTATCTTTCTCTTCTATTTATATTTGTGTTAATTGTAGGAACCATCTGGGGATCGTGGGGGAAAATCATTGTATTATCGAACATCATTTAATGGAGTCTTTCTGGGTTGGAATCAGATCATCCCATGGTTTTTACCCTGCTTTGAGGGTTTTCAACTTATAAATCTTTGTGTGATTGAGATTGTTATTTTTGTTCTTGCATATTTTGTTGATTACTTTTGCAGGTATCTCAGCTCACATCCTTACGTGCACACAGGTCCGGGAACTCGTTTTCCAAATAAGTGGTATCAAAGGGCCGATTGGATATTTTGGGTTTGTGAATAAGTGTGGTAGGTGACGACCATTGATTCACTCCCTATCCTCACTAGTCTCATTCTTAAAAATAGTTCAACTCCAAGATAAGTGGTCAATGTTGACAGTGGACTGAGTGCAGATGGATTCGAATTCTGAGATGGTTATGAAGTTGAACGGGGACAACTATCATAAGTGGCATATAATGATGGAGGACTTGATCTATGTCAAGGGTTGACACTCTCATATCTTTAAGGAAATACCTAAAGATATGGATCCCACAAAAAGGACGATTAATAACTGCAAGATGTGTGGCGTTATTAGGTGATTTGTGGAGCGCAACATGTACAATCACATGACAAACATTGTTGATGTCAAGGTGCTATGGAAGACATTGAAGTCTTTGTATGCGAAGAGCATATGGGTATGAACAAACTTTTGTTATTGATGAAGATTAGTTAGTGCAAGTATAAGGAGGGGGCACCTATACTTGATCATGTGAATGAATTCTAAGGAGTATTAGATCACTTATCTGCCATGAAGGCGACCTTTGAGAATGAAGTTAATTCACCATGACTATTGAAGTCTATCCCCACCTCTTGGGAGATGGTATAAGTTTCACTTATTAACTCGTCTCCAGAAGGTATTTTGACCATGGAAATTGCAAAAAGTGTGGGATCTTGAACGAGAAGGTGAGAAGGAAATTTCAAGATGGGATGTATGCGACTACCTCCACTACCCATTTAGATGTTTTTACACTGAGTTCAGGGGAAGAGATAGGAGCAGAGATGATAGAGGATCTAACAGGAGCAAATCCAGGTCGCGATAAGAAATTGAGTGCTTTTACTGTGGCAAGAAATGCCGCATCAAAAGGAAATGTAATGTTTGCAAGAAATTGCAAACGAAGGAGTCAGTGAAGCATGATGAGCCCACAACATCTATAGTGGCAACATTTGAGGACGACGTAATCTTTGCGTGTGGCGAGGTGATGACTGACCTCGCTTGTAAAGATGATTCATTGTTGGTGGACTCGGAGGCTTACGCACACATTTCGAGCGATAAAACATAGTTTGTTGCTTACATCTCATATAAATATGGGGTGCTAAAGATGGGCAATAAGGGAGTTCGCAAAGATATCGACATCAGTGATGTATATCTGAAGACGAGCACATGTTCCATTTTACTGCACAAGGACAATCGTCATTTACCAGATTTCGATTCAAACTGTTGTCATTTGGTCAACTGGATGCGGATGGTCATAATAGTACATTTGGTGACGGGTGATGAAGATTGAACAAAGGTTCTTTAGTCATAGGTCGTGATAGTATGAGATCTAGTCTCTACTGTATGGGGGCAAGAGCTGCACGTGTGAGAATGCACAAGGTTAAAGGTCAGCATAGATTCTTCAGAAGTAAGAAATGTTATATGCAGGTGAGACAACATATCTCAAAGTCGACGGTGATATGGAAGGAGAGTGGTTTTCATATTGTTGTTGTCCAACAACGTCGGGTAATTTTAAATTATCATGATGGTACATCGAGTTCGACTGTTTGCACAGGAGAGATGCATAGTTGTAGTGATAGTTCTTGCGGTGCATGTGGTCACCATTTGGTGAGCTCCTCCTAGTAGGAAAGGGGGAGAATGGATGGTTTCCGGTTCCCTCCTAGGTGGATAAAACCCATGGCGGCGGACGTCAAAAGGTCTGTGACATGATGGATTGAGCCATGGTGAATTTCAGAAGCAATCAGAGCATTGGTGTGATCGACGGCTCATATCCTAACTTATATGATTATATAAGTTATATACATATAAAATAAAGAGTTAAAATGAAAACAACTTACCTTATTCTAAATCCCATGAGAATCCATGCAGCCCACGTGAAGTTCCTTTTAAAAAGAAAAAAAAGGAAGACCAACTTCTTACCTCGCAGCTCGCATGAAGGAGTGGAAGCATTCCATCTCTTTCTATATATTCTCCCAAAACCAATGACCACAAGGTAGATAGAAAAAAATAAAACTGCGAATCTCCTCCCTTGTCATCATCTCTTCTTCCTCCTCCGGATTGAATTTTCTCACTAGTGTCCTTGGACGGTGCAAAAGCCGGAGCACAACGTTGGTTGGAAGCCTTGAGGTTGTGTGGAGTCGTTTGCAAGATTTGACGAAGGCGATTGTCACAAGGGCAGAGACGCATCCGAATCTTTGCGGGGGCTGAACTGCGAGGCATTGCGAAGGTTGCAGTTGTGTAGCGGGGCTGTTGTACGTGTGTGCGTGGGAGCACCAACGTGAGCAGAGGCCGATTTGGGCAGAGCCGGAGAGCCATAAACGGTGTTTCGCAACCACCATTTGGGCTCGGGAGAGCAAGGACTGTTGAAGCACCGACGGTGCTGTCGGATCACAGTCGTGGTGGTGCAGTGGTGTTGAGCGTGCATGTTTGCGCAAAAGACGGCGGTGTGCGACCGTCGTATTTTCACGGGCGAGTATATTGGGTTGCATCTGCGGCTAGCGACGTTTAGCACGGGGAGGCATCTTTGCCTCAAGTAGATATTGGTGGCAAGACATCTGAGCCTCGAACAGAGCAACCTACTGACGGTTTGCAGACTGATCAGAGTGTGTCAGTGACGTCGTGTGTCGATGTAGGCAGACAACTTGACACAATATTGAAAGACCTTTGAAATACTGCAGAGGATTCAGAGGATCGATTTGGAGTGAGTCATTTTGACTCGAATTAGGTCATCTTTGTCGGTATACCTGTATCTTTCGCTGTATCAGTGGGCTGCAAGCGGCAGGCACGGCTTCATGCGGGCGGAGAATGAACTTTTTTTTATCCTCTTTTTCTGATAGTGAACCAAGAGCGTGGTAGGTAACCACTGGGGATTTGATCTTAAGGCTTGATGCGAAGAATTCATCGATGTCAGGATCAGAATGTAACCATAGAAGAAGAGGTGGGAGGGAGTGAGGGGGTGAAAAAGGTTTCATATATTCAAACTATTTTTCTTCCAAAGTGAGCAAGGATGTCTCATCTCCATCATCAAATCATCATCACCAGTGGCAGTATTCTCTCCCGTCTTGAGTGTACTCAAATTATAGGTCTGATGTCCCTGGTCCCAATTTTGATACCACAAACATCACTTAGTGTTCTAGGGTCATTGCTCCATACATGAGGGAGGTCTGTGGAGTTTGTGGCGAGATGTTGGTAGTTAAATTGATGGGAGGGGTGAGTATTTTGGGGGGTTTTCACAAGGAGGCAATAGGATAAAAGTGGGGAATGATGAGGTTAGGGTGAAGACTTGCTAGTATTTGTTGTATAATATACATATCTTGTTTGCTCTCGACTCCCGGCTTTCGGAGTTCCTCATGAGGTACTCTATAAATGCTTCTTCAAATTTTGCAGGTACCCTACATTCTCCGCATTATTGAAGACATTGAATTTTGATTTATCCGTAAAGGATTTGCCTGAAACTTCAAGGAGTGATAAACATAGTGAAGATATTTCACCACAAACCCGAAAACATTGATATTCCCCTCCATTTCAACTCAACTATGTTACTTTTTTCCTTATAAAAAAAGGTCTCCATCTCTTGTAAAAAGCTTATATATCTCGTAGGAGCTCCCCACATGTTCATTGTGCATGCTTGACAAATGATTTATTTGAATCTAATCATTTTAGTTGACCTCTTATTGTGTCGATTGGTGTGATCAAAACCAGTCAATCTTGACACCTGCAGAAGTATAAGAGAGGATAATTAATTAGTGTAAGTACCAATGTAATGACCATATTTGATGTTAATGAATAATGTGACCCTACATTAGTAATTACCCCCCCCCCCCCCCCCCCCCCCCCCACCACCACCACCAACCCACACACCCACACACCCCACCCCCATCCTACACACATACACAATGTATCAGCATATGCATGAAGAAATGAATGAGTTTCCTCATCCTTACAGTTTTTTTGCCGCTACTGCATTTTTTATTTTTGCAATAATGGTATCAGAGAAGTAACTATGATCCCATGATCTCTTCTTTCATATACTATAAGCTCCTCATCCACCACTTCCACCCCTAGCAGCGGTGCCAATTTTACTAGAGAATCCTACGGTTTTTGAGCATCATAACGAAGACTCTATTCATCTCCCAAAACCTTTGGGATGTTGTTGAACGTCGAACTTCCACCATCACCTCCAGTAAGGCCATATAAGGAACACCACCCATGGTGAGCAAGGATGAAAATATGAAACATGCCAGAGCCATACTTTGATTCAAGAAGGTATCTCCAATTCCATATTTCCAAGGATTATGGGAGCCTTGACTACTAAGAGTGCATGGGATATCCTCGGGGATGTATTCAAAGGTTCACAGAAAGTCATAACAATGAAATTGCAGACATTATGGAAGCATTTTGAGACATTGCAAATGAACCAAGCTAACTCCATTCAAGACTTCATTGCTAGAACAACCACCGTGATTAACCAAATCAGGAACTTGGGAGATTCACTTGAGGACTACAAAATTGATCCAAAACTTCTTCAATCCCTACTGCCATCATTCGATTCCATCGTAATTGTAACACCCCAATTTTTGTGAATTTTCATGCCATAAAATCGATGTTTGATTCTTTGATTGACTCTCTGAGCAAGCAAAGTAGCTTGGGAAGAAGTTGGGGATCATTTAGGAAACATTTTGTCCTACACATATAGGGACACGACCATATACACAACCGTGTACCCAGCCCTAAAGCCACATACCTGAAATCCAACTTCCCAAGTCTTACACAGCCTGAAGACAGGTTGGGTCAAGTCATGTACATGGCCGTGTATGTTGACACGACATTTTACACAACATGACCAAGCTGCGTACAAATGCTTTTCCACACAGGAATTAAATTGTCTTCCAGGACCTGTACATCTGAACACAACCTGGCACACAGCCAACCCAGGCCAAATGCCAAGCCATATTCAGTCCTGTAACCTATGTTATCAAGGCGCGCCTGAGGCGCCGGGCGCACTGAGCTCCCAATTCACAAAATTTCAGTGAATTGGGCGCCCAGTTCACAAAATTTCAGTAATTTGAGTTCCCGGTTCACAAAATTTCAGTGAATTGAGCGCCCAGTTCACAGAATTTCAGTGAATTGGGCCCCCAGTTCACAGAATTTCATTGAATTTGGCGCCCAGTTCACTGAATTTCAGTTAATTGGGCGCTCAGTTCACCGAATTTCAGTGAATTGGGCGTCCAATTCACTGATTTTTTGTTTTTGTTTTCCATTTTTGTGCCCCACGAGGCTCAGGAGCGTGCCTGCGCCTTACGCCTACACTCAAAGACCCCTTTGCACCTCGGTACGCCTTGCCCCTTTAATAACATAGCCCGTAACAAATAATATTTGCCTGTTTTGAGCCATGAATTTGGGAGATTTTTTATCTAAGGATTGACATTCTTTTCTTACACACTTTAGGCCATGAAGTGGCTGATTAGGGTTATTATAACATCATTTTGATAGTTTGAGAGAGAGGAGAAGGGAAGTAGAGAAAGAGAGCTATGGCTTGGAAATCTCACCATTGGAGGTGATTCAGAGCTCCAAATGACGAGCTGAGAACGAATTTGTGGAAAGCACTTTGTTTCGGTCATCTTACTCCCAGTCTTGCAATGTTTGCAAGGATCCGAAGTGAAATACATGGGTAACAATGCCTGTCTCAATCTTAGGATAGTTGTATGTTCGTGTATTTTTGATTTTCTTGCATAGTAGAGTCCCATACACTAATTAGTGGAGGGTACAAATGCTTTTGGCGCCAGAACCCTCGGTCATGGGATTGCATCCCCGACATGATATTGCACTAGAAATATGATACTTTTTATGAATTCAGGCATAGTGTTTGAATCCTACCCATGACCTTTAGCCTGGATCGGTGATGGTGTTATGATGTTTGCATTTAGGTCTAATCTAGTTTGAGTGTCATGGAGTTATCTGAGATAAATTTCAAAATGATTGCAGCATTGTGTTGTTTGAGTGTTCTTTAGTCATCCATAAGAAAATCCTATATTGGCGGTTGTTAAAATGATCTTAGTGCATTCCACGACACAAAAATAATTGCGAATTAATTATTGTTCGGTGGCTGTGATAATGGCTTGATTATGTTGATGTATTCATGATTGCATGATTTGGAGGAAGTTAGAATGGTAAATTGGGGCTTTCACGAAGTAGAGAGGGCTAGATAATAATTGTTATTCATGAAGCATGAGTGTAGGAATGTGGTTGAGGATACCTATGTCCATACTGAATGAGTGATGTTTAAAGACAAATTGGGCTTCCAATTCTTATTGTGATTGGAGACAGATATGAACCTAGATGTTTGCCACGGATCTTATCATGGAGATGAACTTAGACCTCCTGTGGTGGGATCTAAGAGGAGATGATTCTAAGCCCCCTAATAAATAATAAATTGGAGTGACCCTACACATCCTATTTTGACGCTCATGGTGGAGATGACCTAGACGGCTAGACCTCGTCATAGAGTACTTGTTGTTGTGAATGCTATAAGAGCATGGGGTTGTGCGGTTATGAGTACCCACGACTCCTATGTTGATTGCGTGATTGCTATGATAGTGTTACGGGTCCTTTAATGACGTTATTTGGTATTTATTAATTTTTAATATATTTCATTCTGTTTTTAGAGTCGCGTCCTTCTATGACGTCATTATTGTGTTGTGTCCTTTTTAGTCCCATGTCCAAGTTTGTCGATTTCCTTTAATGTTATTTCTTTTTTGGTGTCGATTGTAAGTCCTATTTAAAAGACCTAGTGGGTCTTGTATCGGTATGAATGAATGGAAGTTTTATTTCCCTAACCCTAAAAGAGATCTTGGAAGCTCTCTCTCTCTCTCACGCCCCGCTTAGCCATACGCGGTCAAGGCTTCGTAGTATCTCCGCCGCCGTCATCTCCTCTTCCGACCTCTCCTTCGGCAACATTCAAAGACTCATAACATGTTGGGTTCGGGTTCTCTCCTAGATGGATAAAGCCCGCGGCGACGAACGCCGAGAGGTTCGTAGAAGTATGAATTGAGTCGTGTTGAATTTCGAAAATGATTAGCGGCTCAGATCATGATTTGTCTAATTAAGTAAACAATTATATATATATTATATATATATATTTCGGTTATATATAAAAACATATATATATTGAGAGAGGGAGGGAGAGATTTAGAAAGAAATAAAAAGAATTCTATTCCTAAATCTACCCCTCCCGTACAACCCGCCTATATATAAAAGAAAAAAAACTAAAGAGGGAGATCTGCTGCTTTACCCCGTGAAGAAGAGCCTGGCCGCCTATCATTTTCTTCCAAGCCGCATGTGCAAAGGCACACCTCCACCTCTTCTTCCTTCTTCGGATTGAGGTTTTCTCGCCGGCGATCTTGGACGGAGCCGGAGCAAACAACGGTGTTCGGAGGTGTGAGGCCGCGTGGAGTTCGGTGTGAGTTTTGACGGCGGCGTTTGTCGCGAGGGCGGAGACACCGGCGACTCTTTGTACGAGGGCTGATTTTGGAGGCGGTGTCGGCGCCATATTTGTGTGGCGGGGCTGGGGTGCACATGTGCGGGGGAGCGGCATTGGCGGAAGCCGATTTGGGCAGAGCCGGAGCGGCGTAGGCGGAGGCCGATTTGGGCGGTGCCGGAGCGGCGTTGGCGGAGGCCGTTTTTTAGAGTGTGCACCTTGGCGCAAAGAACGGCGGCGTGTTATTGGGGTCGCATATGCGGCTAGCGGCGGTCAGCACGAGGAGGCATCATAGCTTCAATTGGACTTTGGCGGCGAGGCATCTGAGCCTCAAGCGGGGCAATCTACTGACGGGTTGCGGACTGATCGTGTTGAATTTTCTCAAAGTGATCAGCAAGGTAGCCCAAACCAAATTAATATGCTCGGCACTACACAGTTAGCACTTTGAACCAACGGAAAACCAAGGAAAAAGGTTAACACCAACACACAATGGAAGCACAAACAGATCTTTATACATTCACTTCTTTACACGGTGAGGTATACGTAGCGAGACATGATTTCGCTAGTACACAAGCTATCACAGAAAGTTCTTAAAAAACAAGCCGGGCGGACAGCACCGGAGTCCGCCGAGTCCGCAGAGTCCGCAGAGATCGCCAAGTCCGCCGAAACCGCCCGAGCTAACGCTGCAATCCGCCGAATAGACACGGAGTCCGCCGAAGCCGCGGGGCCGCGCGGACACACCGTTATTCGCCTCCTGCTGAGGAACTGAGGAACAGACCGCCGCCTAACCGCCTGAGACCGGCGGACAGGTTATTGGAACTAGGCAAAGATGAAGCAGAGAACTGACAAGCCGCAGAGCGACCTGTCCCGCTGAGACCGCAGAGTCCGCACACTTCCAAGTACTTGACCGAAGTCACAGCCAAACTCCTGGCTCCTTGAAGCTACCCGCGCGACCTGCACACAACAACAATTAACTCTGAATCAATCCGCGCGGACAGAAAATTGAGACCGCAGCACCTCGCCGAACCCAACTTACTGTTCACTCAGTTACTGTAGATGTGTCAGGGGGGTCTTATTTATAGGCGAGGTGAGGAGTGTGGTCACCGCCCTAGAGATAGAGACACCGCCTCAGCCCGCGCGCTAGCCAACCCACCGTCCGCTGAGTCCGCATGGACTTAGCCGGTTCCAAGGAAAAACCCGCCAGGAGCAAGGCACCTTTGGCGAACCCTCAACAGTCCGCCCAAGCTATGCGGACAAGGCATCAGCCCGCAAAGCCCTCAACCACTGCAGGACAGCAACCCCCTTTAGTGATTGTCCGCACACACCAGAGGCAGTCCGCAAGACTCAAGCCTCTATCCGCCACAAGTCCACGACCAAAGGCAGAGTTAACAACAGTCCGCCCGATCAACAGCGGACCTGGCGGATACTGCGGACACCCTGGTCTTGACACAGAGTGACCAAGTACAGAACCACCAAAGGCCAACCGCGAGCATGGCGGACACAAGGATCCAGTCCGCCAAACAACAATCAACAGACCGCTAACACTTCCACAAAGAGAAGCAGTCCGCAAGCTACTCGTCACCTGTCCAACGCAGTAGCCACATGCCGGACTCCACACACCAGTCCGCCAAAGACCTTCACAGCAGTGCACCTGCTGTTCCACCAGAGCTCGCCAGGGCCATAGCCAAGCTCTAAGGTCAGTCCGTAATAGCGAACACCGCGGACAAACCAGTCCGCCAGCCTCCCGCGGATAGCATCCAATCCGCTGGTTACACAAGCTTGCAACCCGGCCACTGAGCAACGCACCAGTCCGCAAGCCTCTATCCGCACAGGCCGCTCCTTGGCAAAGCCAATCAGCAACACCCTATCCACAGATAACAGGCCGCACAGTCCGCGGACTGAAACCGCACAAACCGCTCAGAAGAACACAGCCAGCTTCCACTAGACCTATCACCAGGCCGCATAACAGCATCCGCCCAGTCCGCCCAGTCCGCTGACTCTGTCCGCCCAGGCCGCCCGGCCTGTCCCATCAACCACTTCCACTTCACAAATTTCAACACTCCCCCTTGAAGTGAGAAGTGGTGAACAAGCCCAGCAAGCTGCGCAACCGCTCAAAGGGCCGCTTTGACAGTGGCTTCGTGAAGATGTCAGCAAGATTATCTTCACTCTGAACATGCCCGACCAACAGAGATCCCTCCAACACCTTCTCCCTTATGAAGTGGTGATCGATCTCAATGTGCTTGGTCCTGGCGTGACACACTGGATTGTTTACCAGCTTGAGAGCACTCTCATTGTCACCCCGGAGTAAAGTCGGCTCTTGCACTTCTTCATGAACATCCTCTAGAAGTCTCCTCAACCAGATGGCTTCCCGAGCAGCCAAGGCCGAAGCCTTATACTCTGCCTCCGTAGTTGAGACTGACACCGAGTCTTGCTCCTTGCTACACCACGAAATGCTAGCTGAACCGCAAGTGAACACATAACCTGAAGTAGACCTTCGATCATCCGAATCACCGCCATAGTCAGCATCCGTGTAACCAAGCAAGGCAAACTCCGAGTCCCTTCTATAGAGAAGTCCCATCTCAGAAGTTGACATACTTCAAAATGTGCTTTGCCGCCACTAGATGAGATTTCCTTGGTTCAGCCATGAACCGACTTACTCGGCCAACAACATAAGCAATGTCTGGTCTTGTAATCGTCAAGTAAATCAAGCTCCCAACGAGAGCCCTGAACACAAAGGGATCATGCAGAACTCTTCCCTCATCTCGTCGAAGCTTCAGCCCAGATTCCAGTGTAGTAGAGCACTTCTTCCCTTCGCCCATGTCGAACCGCTTCACAATGCGATCTGCATACCCTCTTTGGCAAATGAGAATCCCGCACTCCTTCCTCTCCACTTCAAGACCGAGAAAGTGATGAAGCTCTCCCAAGTCTTTCATCTCGAAGCGTATAGCAAGCTCGGCCCTGAGCCTTGCTACTTCCCCCTCTGAATTCCCTGTGATGATCATGTCATCCACATACAGCAGGACCAAGACTTGTAGCTCCCCCTTCTTCTTGACGAACAATCTTGAATCCGAGTTGGAAGCAAGGTATCCACAGAATTGCAAGTACTCTGCAATCTTCTCATACCAAGCTCTAGGAGCTTGCTTCAACCCATAGAGAGTCTTCCTGAGTTTGCAGACATACTTTGGATGATCTTCAGAAACAAAACCAAGTGGCTAATCCATGAAGATGTCCATGTCAATCTATCCGTAAAGAAAGACATTCTTCACATCGAGTTGCCACAACCTCCATCCCTTGCTAGCAGCCAAGGCGATCACCACTCTAACTGAAGTCATCTTCGCCACCGGACTAAACGTCTCCTCATAGTCTTCTTCATACTGTTGTGAGAATCCTCTAGCGACCAGACGAGCTTTGAACCTATCAATGCTTCCATCAGCCTTCTTCTTCAACTTATACACCCACTTGCAAGTAATCAGAGTAATGTCATCAACCTTGGGCACAATGTCTCAGGTTTCATTCTTCTTCAGAGCATCAATCTCTTCCTTCATGGCATTTTGCCACTCCTTAACTCCAGTGGCCTCGTTGAAGTTTGCAGGCTCTCGCTCATCCAGAGGACCTGCAAAGAAGCAGGAGACAAAGCTCACTGCATTCCCATCACAGTACCGAGCCGGAGGCTTAATAACCCTCTTCGATCTCCGAAGGGTCGGCTCCTTGCTCACAACCTCCGTTGCTTCTTCAGGCTCAACTCCTACTTGGGGCAAGCTTTGGGCAATGCTCCCCTGCTTCCTGAGCCAGAAGGCTCAGCCTCGGAGTTAGAAGCAACAAGAGCTGCTGGTGAAACAACAAACTCCTCTTCCAAGCCTTCAGCAGCCACCACCGGTGTTTCATCAACCTTGCTACTTCCGGTTAGCTCAACCGAGCCACCTCCATACGACGTCAGCTCGTCAAAGACAACGTCTCTTGACACCACGAACTTCTTCGTCGCTGGGTCCATGCATTTCCATCACTTCTTCCGCTCATCGTAGCCAACAAAGACAAGCTTCCCTGCCTTTGCATCCTGCTTAGTCCGTGAAGCATCCGGGACATGCACGTAGCAAGTTGAACCGAACACCCGAAGGTGTCCAACACTCGGCTTCTCCTTCAGCAACAACTCAACAGGAGTCTTCATGTTGATAGGGCTGAGCGGTATCCGGTTGATGACATAAGCAGCACAAGACATCCCCTCCGCCCAAAAGGACCTTGGAATGTCTTTCGCATGAAGCCAACATTTACAAGTCTCCGTCAAATGACGGATCTTTCGCTCCGCTACTCCATTTTGTTGTGGAGTGTGAGCACAAGTAAGCTCTCGTTGCATCCCGTGCTTCCTGCAGAAGTTAGAAAACTCGGAGGAGATAAACTCACCACCGTTATCAGTTCTCAGCTTCTTGATCCGCAAGCCAAGCCGGCCTTCTACCAACACCTTGAACTCCACAAACAAACGGAAGACTTCTGACTTCTCCTTCAAGAAATAAACCCAAGTATATCTTGAGTAGTCATCAACCAAGACAAGCATGTATCTGCTTCCACCAAGGCTGGCAGTGACTGTTGGTCCCATCAGGTCGCCATGAATGCACTCCAATGGTTTTTTGCTCCTTGTTTGTGATTTATCAAACGGAAGGCGATGTGCCTTACCGTATTGACACCCCGCTCAAACATGTCCGTCACCAAAGGAGGACAACTTGGGCAACCCCCTCACCAAACTTCTACTAGCCATCACCTTCAGCTTGTCCATGCCTACATGCCCCAGCCTCTCATGCTAGATAGCAGCGCTATCATTGGCCCTCATTCTATCAACATAAGCATTGGTGGAAAAAAACAAGTTCTTCACTCTCCTTCCAACATGAGCAACATCAGCCTTAACCGCTGATACGTTGCGAAGGAACCTCACGTCTGTTGGCCCAAACAGAACATGATACCCAGCGTCCACCGCGTTGGTCACCGAGAAGAGGTTTTTCTTCATGCCCGGTACGTGATACACACTCCTTAACGTGAGTGGTCCTTGATCACTACCCAAAGATACTACCCCCTCTTTCTCTACTGCATAAACAGTATTATCAGCAGTGATAATAGCTTCATTACCTGAGTATGCTTGCATGGAGGTGAACTTCGACTTGTCTCCGGCGAGGTGATGACCACACCCAGAGTCCACGATCCACTCGCTGTTGAAGTCCTCAGCAGACAAGGCACGGACACAAGTGCCCGTCATGAAAGCTCCGCCCAATTCTGCTTCTTCACTTCTCGAGCAAGCCTCCTCCTTTCCCGCAGCATGCCCAGGCTGCAGTTTAACCTTGCAGTCCCGCTTGAAGGGCCCTCGCTGATGACACCGGTAGCACTTCAGGTTCTTCTTCCAGTCCTTAGGAGCATTGCTCCTCTCCGGCTGATATGAAGTTGAAGGCTCCTCACCAGCGACCTGCTTCTTCTTCTTCTTCCCTTCCCATCTTTTCTTCTTGCCTGAGAAGAGAGCTTCACTGCCTTCCTGATTGATGTTCACTCCAGCCATCTGCCTTGCCAAGCTCTCCTGTGATGCCAACAGGTTCTCAAGCTCTAGCAGAGAGGGCTGAGTAGCCCATCCTTGAACAGATGTAACAAAGGTCACATACTCCTTCCGCAAGCCGCGGATAATATGTCTTTTCATCTTAGCCTCAGAGATCGGCTCATCAGGATCAAGTGCCGACAGCTCAGCACACAAGCCCTTCATCTTTAAGAAGTACTTCGAGATGGAAAGATCTCCCTGAGTTGTTCTAGCCAACTCATTCTCCAGAAACTGCAGTCGCGCCACATTCTTCCTATTGAACAACTCATTAATGGTTGTCCAAATATCAGCATCCGACTCACATCCAATGATGTGATCAAACAGTTCTGGCGACACGGCCCTCTTTAGAATGAACTCCGCCTTAGCATTTGTTCTTCTCCAGAGCCTAACCTGCTCAGCAGTACCAAAAGCAGCTGTCACTTCCTGCCTGTCGTCACCACCGACGACTTCTCATAGCTCCTTACCCAGAAGATAACTCTTCATGCACGACTTCCACTTTTTAAAGTTAGTCGGCGTTAAGAGTTCAATGCCAAGACCTCTTGCATAAGTCTCTTCCATTGCAGCACCAGTTGGTCACCTTTCAGAAGCTCCGAGCAACAACACAGGTTGATCACCACTCAAGCACAGAGTCACAACACTAGTTGACGACCGCTCAAGCAACTGAACCTCGCTCTGATACCATGTTGAATTTTCTCAAAGTGATCAGCAAGGTAGCCCAAACCAAATTAATATCCTCGGCACTACCCAGTTAACACTTTGAACCAGCGGAAAACCAAGGAAAAAGGTTAACATCAACACACAGTGGAAGCACAAGCAGATCTTTATACATTCACTTCTTTACACGGCGAGGTATACGTAGCAAGACATGATTTCGCTAGTACACAAGCTATCACAAAAAGTTCTTAAAAAACAAGCCGGGCCGACAGCACCGGAGTCCGCCGAGTCCGCAGAGTCCGCAGAGTCCGCAGAGATTGCCAAGTCCGCCGAAACCGCCCGAGCTAACGCTGCAATCCGCCGAAGAGACACGGAGTCCGCCGAAGCCGCAAGGCCGCGCAGACACACTGTTATTCGCCTCCTGCTAAGGAACTGAGGAACAGACCGCCGCCTAACCGCCTGAGACCGGCGGACAGGTTATTGGAACTAGGCAAAGATGAAGCAGAGAACTGACAAGCCGCAGAGCGACCTGTCCCGCTGAGACCGCAGAGTCCGCACACTTCCAAGTACTTGACCGAAGTCACAGCCAAACTCCTGGCTCCTTGAAGCTACCCGCGCGACCTGCACACAGCAACAGTTAACTCCGAATCAATCCGCGCGGACAGAAAACTGAGACCGCAGCAACTCGCCGAACCCAACTTACTGTTCACTCAGTTACTGTAGATGTGCCAGGGGGGTCCTATTTATAAGCGAGGTGAGGAGTGTGGTCACCGCCCTAGAGATAGAGACACCGCCCCAGCCCGCGCGCTAGCCAACCCACCGTCCGCTGAGTCCGCATGGACTTAGCCGGTTCCAAGGAAAAACCCGCCAGGAGCAAGGCACCTTTGGCGAACCCTCAACAGTCCGCCCAAGCTATGCGGACAAGGCATCAGCCCGCAAAGCCCTCAACCACTGCAGGACAGCAACCCCCTTTAGTGACTGTCCGCACACACCAGAGGCAGTCCGCAAGACTCAAGCCTCTATCCGCCATAAGTCCACGACCAAAGGCAGAGTTAACAACAGTCCGCCCGGTCAACAGCGGACTTGGCGGATACTGCGGACACCCTGGTCTTGGCACAGAGTGACCAAGTCCAGAACCACCAAAGGCCAACCGCGAGCATGGCGGACACAAGGATCCAATCCGCCAAACAACAATCAACAGACCGCCAACACTTCCACAAAGAGAAGCAGTCCGCAAGCTACTCGCCACCTGTCTAACGCAGTAGCCACATGCCGGACTATACACACCAGTCTGCCAAAGACCTTCACAGCAGTGCACCTGTTGTTCCACCAGAGCTCGCCAGGGCCATAGCCAAGTTTTAAGGTCAGTCCGTAATAGCGAACACCGCGGACAAACCAGTCCGCCAGCCTCCCGCGGATAGCATCCAATCCGCTGGTTACACAAGCTTGCAACCCGGCCACTGAGCAACGCACCAGTCCGCAAGCCTCTATCCGCACAAGCCGCTCCTTGGCAATGCCAATCAGCAACACCCTATCCGCAGATAACAGGCCGCACAGTCCGCGGACTGAAACCGCACAAACCGCTCAGAAGAACACAACCAGCTTCCACTAGACCTATCACCAGGCCGCATAACAGCATCCGCCCAGTACGCCCAGTCCGCTGACTCTGTCCGCCCAGGCCGCCCGGCCTGTCCCATCAACCACTTCCACTTCACAAATTTCAACAGATCGGAGTGCGCCAGCGACGTCGTGTGTCGACGTAGGCGACTAGCTAGGCACAATATTGGAAGATCTTGGAAGACTGCAGAGGATTCAGAGAACCAGTTTGGAGCGAGTCTCTCTGACTCGAACTTGGTAGTCTTTGTCGGTATACCTGTATTTTTCCTCTTGTCTTTATTTTGTGCTAGCTGTAGGATCCATCTGAGGATTGCAGGGGGTGGGGAGCCATTGTATTGTTGAACATTATTTAGCGGCGGCTTTCCGGGTTGGACTCCGATCGTCCCGTAGTTTTTACCCTGATTTGGGGGTTTTCCGTGTATACGCCTGTGTGTCTGTGATTGTGTTTGTTCTTGCGTATTTTGCTGACGTTTTGCAAGTATCTCAACTCGCGTCCTCGCGTGCACTCAGGTCCGTGAGAATGTGTTTCTCACAACATAACAGATAGCTTCATGCAGTGTTTTGTCTAGCGATTATAGTGAACCCAAAAATCATGAAATTGCATTCCTATGTTCCTATTTATATATTGCTCAACCTTGAAACTTGCATATTGCATAAAAAGCAAAAAGTACAAAAGGAGATAAACAGGGGGGAGGATACCCGCCAGATCTTTTTGAGCAATCTCAAGAAAAAGCTAGCTTGGAGCAGAAGTCCGCGGCCCGGTTGGCCGACCGCAGCACAATATATTGCTCAACCTAGAAGATTGATTGGTGCATGTACCTTCACCTTGTGTAGCATGGCTTTATTTTTTTTGCTTTGGATACATATTGTTTGCTCTATGTGCATACTTGCAGGTGTGCGATGACTTGCCCCGGAGTCCGCTAGGATGGCCACGGGGAGAGAAATCATTACGCAATTTGTGGTCAGGTCATAGTTGAATCTTTCTGGTCTTTGGTTGCATGTAGCGTACCGCATGGTGGATCTTGGCAGGCTAAAGACTAAACTGAATTGTTATGCATGTTTGTACTTTCGGTTTGATTTGTAATGTATATAAGACCAAACTGAATTCCATTACTTGTCGTAGTACATGGACATTTTATAATTAAGCGTCGTGCTTCTGTTAATGTTTAAACTATGTAGTAATAGTTTTAATTATGTTCCTTTTTACGGTGTTTAACTCGTGGATGTGGTGTTGTCGGGGCTCGACCTAATATATGCTATATTATGTAAGCAGGTGCAATGTTACAATTTGGTATCCAACTTTAGGAAATTGATCCCGTAGTTTTTAGGTTCGTGGATGAATTCTTTTAAAGGGTGGTGTGCACATATAATATGATTATCTAAAAGATTAGTTTTAAGATGAATATCTACTTAAAAATGAATGTGTGTGCTTGATTCAAAACCTAAGTGTTCTATATTTGTTGGTTTTATTTATTTTCTGTTTCTAAATACTGTGTTTCACTTTAATTGGAGACAAAAACAGCGGGCGTTCCTTTCAACTCCATGATGTTCAACTGTTGTGAGCCCTCCATCCACAAACAGGTGTAGAGTGATTGCTGAGGCGGTGATTACCACATTATATGCATGTCCAGAAAGTATTGTATCGAACGCTGCACCTCCCACTCATGATGTGGCCCCCATGCCGATTATTTATGTAGCTTCGTTAGTTGAAACATGAGCACACAAGTATCAGTTGAAGTATGATACACTCCGATCACACCTAGGGAGGCGATAGATTTGCGTACTTTTAGCCAATCACATCTATCATTGTGGAGTAGGAATTTTTGATGTATCAATATTTAAATTTATATTTAACTTGATATGTCATACTATAAATATTGATTTAGATAGAGACATGTGTTCTTTAGGCAAGAATATCTATCATGAATAGTATATGAGACATTGTTATGAACCTCACGTCATTGGTTATCTAGTATTAGGAGTTTTATCATATCGAGTCGAGAGCATTAACTATTTTAATATTTTATGAGTCGAGTCGTCATATAGTCTTTTTATATGTTTTAATATTTTGTGCTTTTAGTTATATCGGGTATTTATCCACAATGTCGTCTGGGTCCTATATAATAGACCATTGTCATGTATTTGGAATTAAGCAATGAATGAATAAAATTTTTCTCTCTCTCTAACTCCCCCCCCCCCTCTCTCTAAGCTCTCTTCTTCCCTCTAGGGTTTCCCTTCTCCTCCACTACTCTAGGGCTTGCCCTCGTATCCCCAACCTCCAACGATCCACCAACGAACCAAGCCCATAACATCTTGGTATCAGAGTCATCCTTCCCCGGCTTGGCGCTTCCGCCGCTCAACACTTTGGCTGCCCTATGACGCCGACCGTAGCTTCTTCTACAAATCCAACAACCATCGCTTCTCCCTCCTCAGGTCCCGGGTGGATTCCGCGTCCGTCTCCTCACGGCGATCGCCTCCTCGCTCTGTTCGACGACAACTACCTCCACTCACGCCTCTCTGCTCCTTCGACAACCATCGCCCAAGCCGCACTCAACGTCTCTGGGCGATTCTCTCCCGACGATCGTCTCCTGCCGATCCTTGTCGCTTTCCCTGCGCCCCAGTCCATCTCCATCAACGTTGACGGTGTACCCTGATTCCTCGCAATCGATCCCTCTCCCACCTATTGTTTCTCTTCCTACGCAAACGCGGAGCACATTTTCTCTGTGTTCATTTCTCTGTGTAGTCCATCGAAGCTCTCGATGCGTGCATCATCCCTCCACGCACCTATCGAGTCCCATCTGTCCAAGCCACGTGTACCCCCATCATTTCCTCGAGTAGCAACAGTCACCCTCTTGCCTTTTTTAGACCTCGAGCAGACCACCTTTTTGAATTCCCTGTACGTTTCTATTTAATTATTATTTTCATCCCTCACTCACGCGCGCCACCTTCAACCACGTCAAAAAAAAATACTCCTCATGTCATTCCAACGGGTCTCCTCCTATTTTCTAAAAAATTGTTTAAGAAATTAATTCATCTTGGATTAATTAATTAATCAATTAATTTGTATGGAGATTAAACTTAGTGCTGCGGATGAAACAGCCCTTTGTTCGATGTTGTCGAAGATATTTCAGGCTTCCACGTCTCGCCTCAACACCACACTTGACAAATTAGCGACTTCGGGACATTTCAAAGTCCCGCCTCTCCAGTGTCGACAACCTCCCAGCCTGTGCATGTTGCCGCAAATTCCTCCTCAGCTTGCCTGCCGACGAGACCGTCGATTACGCCAATTGTCTCTCCACTGCTCGCTGATGTTCTTCACGCTCCACCATCACCACAGGTGACCTCTACACCGTTGTTTTCCTCTGTCGCTTCGCCGGCCCATTCAGACTGTCTCTAGAGGCTGCTTTCACTGTCGGTCGTTCCGCTACTTGCACCACCAGCCCCTGCCTTGTCGGTCCCTCCAGCCAAGTCGCCTTCCGCTTTGTCGGCCCCCGCTCCGTCGGTTTCCGCTCTGCCGTCTCCAACCACAACACTGCCTCTGCTGCCGGCCACTACCCTAGTGGATCCTTAAGACGCATTGTCGTTGTTGCCTCGCACCGCACCACCGTCCCCGTCGGACCCGTTCATTCCGCCGACCATGGGTTCTCCGACCACCCTCCAGTCGTTGTTCGTCGTCGCATCGTCAGTCTTGTCAGATCCTTTCCTTCAGTCGGTCGTTGTTCCTTTGATATCCCTGCTAGTTCGGCCTCCTGCCGCTCCTCCAAACCAGTCGGCCTCATTCCTTATGCCACTCGTCTTCCCGAAGGCGTCGTCGTCGCTAACCATCGCCTCCAATGTCACCACGACGGACTACCAGGTATTATTTTGGCGTGAAATCAAGGAGCCGAAAGAGCCGATCATCCTACTGGAGTTCGAGCTTGAGGGCAAGCTCGATGTCAAGGACGGGTGGAGTGTTATGGACCTTACGTCGTTGGTTATCTATTATCAGGAATTTTACTATATCGAGTCGAGAGTATTAAGTATTTTAATATTATATGTGTCGAGTCGTCATGCAGTTTTTTAATATGTTTTAATATTTTGTGTTTTTAGTTATATCAGATATTTTTATGTGTCGAGTCATGTAGTTTTTTTTATATGTTTTAATATTTCATGCTTTTAGTAATATCAGGTATTTACACCTGTGTCATGTAGGTCCTATATAATAGACCCTTGTCTTATATTTGGAATTAAACAATGAATGAATGAAACTTTTCTATATCTCTCTAACTTCCTCTCTCTCTCTCTCTCTCTAAGCTCTCTTCTTCCCTCTAGGGATTCCCACTTCCTCTCCCCCCAAACTTCTTCTAACTTTCCTTTCTCCTCCACCATTCTAGGGTTTGCCATTGTATCCCCAACCTCCAACGATCCACCAACGGAACAAGACCATAATAGACATTTGCATCAAGGTCGAATTCCACAAGCCTTTGCGAGTACCTTACTTCATCCCTTATTCTATTACCGTGTTAGATTTTTATAATAGAAAAACGTCCTAATATGGGATATGATTGCCCTAGACTAAGATAACTTCATGCACTGATTCACCTTCTTAGAGAATAGAAAACTTATTCATAAAATATAGTAGTTTTGTTTAGTAGAAAGTAGTTGTTTTCATTATGTAGTAAAAATACAGATTTCTTTACTTAAAGATTTTCTTATCTCAATCACACTCACTCTAGATCGCAGGAATTCCACACCACTTTGGTATCAACATTATATGGGTAATCAGAGCGCTAATTTTGGGAGGCCAACATGAGTTTTATTACTATCGGTAGGGGGCTCTAAATATTGTCGTATTGCTCCGTGAACTACAACACTAAGCTTTGATACCAAGACGAGAGAGTTATGGTTCCCTATTGTTTTAGGGAGCTTGAAACTCTGTTTATACACACGTGATCCTACTCACAACAATACCCAAAATTATATGGCCCGAGTTACAAGTAAATAATGTGAAAATGATAGTAGCGATATACCATTTTATTCCATTATAAACACAGATAAATCTTAGGAAGGTGGAGAAGGAAATTTTTTTATAAAGCAATGTAAATCTTACAACATTCAAACAATACGAAGAGACATGATTACACAAACAAAATTACACAAGATAAGCAAAACGTTTGAAGGAAGAAGAGAGGATGAAAAATATAAGAGTAGCCTCCTTTTACCTTTTCTTTCATGGTGTTCCCATCTCCTTCATATTTTCTGGACTTTTGAGGGAGAAAAAAATCATAGATTCTTCAGAGTTCTTCTATTTATAGAGTTAGCTCTGCCATCAAAAACTGGAGTTGACACCCCCTTGGCACATGGACATGTGCCCCCAAAAAGGTGTTGCTTCACTCATAAGCATTAAAAATTACTGAAAATTGCATCAGAATATCACACGCCCATGGCATACGGCCGTGTGCCCCAAAAAACTGTCTCTACCTTTTGGATGTCTCTGCAAGCTTCTGGAATGACTCTAACTTCTAAACACCCTCGACACACGGGCATGTGTCTTGAAAAATCCGCCTTTTCATTCTAGAAATGCTTCCACGTGTGTGGATAGAAATTGTTGACTTGTCTTGATGTTTTTGGTCACAAATATCTTTGTTGGTTTTACTTAAAATGCCCAAAAGTGCACCAATCCGCATGAAATTGCGTGAACCTTCTCCTACACACTTAACGATACATTAAAAGCACAAGAATCATATAAAACATGTATTTTAATTAAATTAATGTATATTTATGAAGATAAAGTGCAGAACAAAGTGTACGTTTAGGTGTCATCTAATATTCCCACACTTAGATTTTGTAATTTGAGGGCGAAACAAGTTATATATAAGAGCTCAATTGGTTTAATGGAGTCCTAGCGAAGTGTCTCATGACTCTCCCCTCTACTCGATGAAACTAGCGTGATATACAACACTATAATATATGATTTATTAGTAGAGAAGAGAATGCTTGATTAATTAATTGAAAGAGAGCTCCCCGCACATAAATATGAAGGGAGAAAAAGTACAAAGGACCAAACTACCCTTATGGGTAAAATACAATAAACGGGAAATAAGACGATTGATTTCAACTCTCCCCCTCAAGTCGAACGGTATATATCCGTCATTCCGAGCTTATGAGTGTCATAAGTGAAGACATCGGAACCTAAACTCTTGGTGAAGATGTCAGCCAACTGATCTCTGTAATGAACGAAGGGTGTAACTAAGTTTCCTTTTTCAAGATGATCTTTGATGAAATGACGATCCACCTCAACGTGCTTAGTCTTGTCATGCTGAATTGGATTGTGTGCTATGCTGATGGCAACTTTGTTATTGCAGTACATGGATATGGGAGCTTCCTCCTGAAGCCCAAGATCATGCAGTAGGGTATGCAACCACAGGCCTTCACAGAGGCCTTGGGACATTGCCCGGTACTCAGCCTCGACACTTGATCTGGCCACCACATTCTATTTCTTACAACGCCATGTGACCAGGTTTCCTCCAATGAATGTGCAATAGCCTGTTGTAGACTTCCGGTCATCGTGGCATCCAACCCAGTCTGCGTCAGTGAAAACATCAATCCGCAAGTGATTGTTCATAGAGAACATTGGCCCCCGTCCAGGGGACTTCTTCAAATACCGGAGGACACAGTAAGCTGCCTCCTGGTGTCTGACTCTTGGAGCATGCATGTATCTACTCAGGATCCCAACAGCATATGTAATGTCGGGGCGAGTATGCGAGAGATATAAGAGCTTTCCCACCAATCTTTGATAACTGGAGGGATCTGTACGATCACCATTGCTATCCTCATCAATCTTATGGTTTTCCTCCATAGGAGTATTTGCAGGGGCACAACCAAGCAGACCGGTCTCCGTTAGCAGGTCTAACACATACTTGCGTTGGGAGATAAAGATTCCTTTGTCAAAACAGGTTACTTCAATTCCTAGGAAGTAGCGTAGCCTTCCCAGGTCTTTAACTTCAAACTCAGCTGAAAGACGAGCCTTCAATTTGAAGATTTCATCTGTGTCATTTCCTGTGATCACAATATCATCAACATAGACATTAGACAATCAGAACAACGCTTTTCTTTTCATTCCTCCTGACAAATAGGGTATGATCAGAGTGTCCCTGCATGTAGTCAAACTAGATCATGGCCTTGTGGAATCTACCGAACCATGCCCTCGGGGACTGCTTCAGCCCATACAAGAACTTTCGTAAGCGACAAACAAGGTTCTCTTGTCCCTTACTCACAAAGCCTGGAGGAAAGACCATGTGCACCTCTTCCTTGAGGTCCCCATGCAAGAATGCATTTTTGACGTCTAGTTGATGAAGCTCCCAGTCTAAAATCACAGCACATGATATGATCACACGAATAGAGTCCATCTTTGCAACCAGTGCAAAAGTCTCTTGGTAATCAATCCCCTGAGTCTGGGTATAACCACAAGCAACCAACCGAGCTTTATAGCGCTCGACTTTCCCATCAGGATTCTGCTTGACAGAGAAGACTCATCTTGAACCAATGGGTTTATTGTCAGGAGGAAGAGGGGTGACATCCCATGTGTGATTCTTCTCCAAAGCGGACATTTCTTCCTCCATTGCTTGAGCCCATACTGGAATGCCAAGTGCCTCCTGTCATGTCTTAGGAATAGAAATCTCGGACAAAGAGGATATAAAAGACTGGTGAGGCTTAGAGAGGTGATTATAAGCAACATGGTTAGAAATGGGGTGTTCGGTACACCGGGCCTTACCACTTAATTGAGTAATGGGAACATATAAATCAGCATCAGGATCCGAGTCCAAAGGCAGCACTGGCAGCGACGGAACAATGACGGGCTGGTCACCTGTTTTTCGACGATAATAAACATGAGGTAGCGGCGTGATGAGAGATGGGTGATGAGAGAAGGGTATATGAGAGATATCTGTAGTGGATGACATAGTGGAAGTGGGAGAGATATCTGTAGTGGATGACATAGTGGAAGGAGCAGTGCTACTGCGCCTGGGGGGGATAACAGGAAGAGGAACACCACTAACATCATTATCTTCCTCCCCCTGACGAGAAGGAGTCGAAGCTACGTAATATGATTCATCTTCGCGAAACGTCACATCCATGGTACAGTAAGTATGTCGAGAGGGTGGGTGATAGCACCGATATCCCTTGGTGGTGTTAGAATAACCAAGAAAGACACAACGGAGAGCTCGAGGATCGAGCTTGTCACGGAGTGGTTGATGAATATGAACGAAACACACACCCAAACACACGGGGTGGAAGCGAAGTGGTATGAACAACTGTCGTAGAAGAAAGGCGCGCTAGAGGGGTAGCATACTCTAGAACCCGAGAGGGAAGGCGGTTGATTAGATGAGTGGCTGTCATGATGGCATCACCACAATAGGGTTTCGGAAGATGCATGGAGGCGAGGAGACAACGGGCAACATCAAGAAGATGTCTGTTTTTCCGTTCGGCCACACCATTTTGGGTGGAAGTATAAACACACGTGGTTTGGTGGAGGATGTCATTGCTCGAGAGATAGGCCCCAAAGGCACCACGATCATCATATTCCCCGCCGTTGTCGCTTCAAAGGACACGAATTGTGCCATTGAACTGCGTTTGTATCATCTTATGAAATGTTTGAAAAACAGAAGCAACTTCTCTTTTTTTTCTTCAAAAGATAAACTCATGTAGTACGGGAAAAGCAATCAATAAAGGTAACAAACCATCTATAACCAGTTAAAGACACAATTGGGGAGGGTCCCCAAACATCAAAATGTATAACAACAAAATGTGTACTACAAGGAGAAGATACATGAGATGTCGAATGACGAACATGTTTAGACATTACACATACATCACATTTTAAACTAGGAATAAACTGAGATAAAGCAGGAAAGAGTTTTTGAAGATAAACAGGAGACGGATGACCAAGACGCAAGTGCCAGCGACGAGCGTCAGTAGCAGTAGCAGTAGCAGCCGAAGAGGAAAGAGCAAGGGATGATGGTGTAGTATCTAGGTAGTACAGACCACCACGATTCCTACCACTGTCAAGTATCCGCTTCGTACCCAGTTCCTGAAAGATACAAGAATCAGAGAAAAAGGCTACAGAACAGTTAAGGGATTTAGTAAGGTTGCTAATAGAAAGTAAACTGCGGGGAAATGAAGGGACATGCAAGATGGAAGAGAGAGTAAGAGAAGAGGAACATGAAAAAAAACCTTTGCCGGCAATAGGAGACAAGGTACCATTAGCAGAGACAATCTTGTCCTTACCAGACAAGGGAGCGTAGGAGGAAAAACCTGTAGAGGACCCGGTCATATGATCAGTGGCTCCGGAGTCAATGATCCACTCAGACGGGGAAGGCATAGCGGCATGGGCACTGGGCATCGCAGCAGTAGCAAACAACGAAGAAGTGCCACTGGGAGTCGGATCAGACTGAGAGTGAAGCAGGCGTCGTAGAACATCCAATTCTGATGTAGTGAGGTGATCCAGGGGCTGGCTATGATGGGCCTCCTGCATCTCTGTGGAATAAGCATCATCATGAGAGCAGGTACCAGTCGAGCGGGATCCTCCACGTCCCGGGTCACGACCACGTCCACGGTCACGGACATATCCAGGTGTAGCAAGGTGAGGATGAAGCTTGAAGCACACTTCACAGAAATGACCCTGGCGACCACAATGAGCGCACGTGGGAATCGTGCTGGTATGACTGGAACCACCACATCCAGTACTAGTAAAGGCAGAACGGTCTGGAAGAGGAACCGTATTGCTGAGAGAACGACGACGATCTTCATCGCCAAGAACCATACTGAAGGCCTCACGAAGGGACGGAAGAGGAGACCGATGAAGAATATTGATGTGAACCATATCTAGCTCCATTCCTAAACTCATCAAGAACACATGTAGGCGGAATCGTTCATCACGCTTCTGCAACAGGACTGCATCGGCAGTGCAGGCAGGAGTGAACTGGTCAAAGTAATCCAACTCCTGAGATATGCTCTCGAACTCGGAGTAGTAGGTGGACACCGTCATAGATCCCTGCCGGAGCTCCAACATCCGGCGGGTAAGCTCATAGACCTGAGTGGAGTTCCTAATCTGAGAGTAAGTCTCCCGCGCTCGAGTCCAAATCTCATAGGCCGAGTCCATTAACATATAACTGCAGTACACCTTGGGTGACATAACATGGAGAAGCCATGAGACCACCAGTGAATTTTTTGAGTCCCATCGTGGCCAAGAAGAATCATCCCTAGACGGTGCCACCTTAGTCCCATCAATGTATCCAAACAACTGATGGCTGCGGATAACATGCTGTGCTGCACGAGACCATTCAAGGTAGTTTGATCCATCCAGTGGTACAGTGGTAATTTTCAAGGACCCAGCGTGGCCAGAGGTCGCTGAGATTCACCCATCGGGGGAGCCATAACCATCGGGGATGTAGAATCAACCGCAGCGGAGGAATCATCCATGACGAAGGCACATAACGACAATGAGAGAAAAAAGGAGCAGTCGACAAGATCAGAAAGTTGGCCGCAACATAGGTACAAGATCTAGATCACACTAAGCTGGCCGCAACATAGGGACAAGATCTGGATCACACTGGATGCAACAGGAGGTGAAACCCGATCTAGATCTGGATCAGGAAGCAGCATAAGAGGAGTGGCCTCATGAGGGGAAGCAACGTCGACAAGGAGAAGCAGCGTCGGCTGGGAGAAGCAGCGTCGGCCTGATCGGGATCGGGATCAGGAAGCAGCGTCGGCAGGGGAAGACGGAGAAGCAACGTCGGCCGAATATAGAGGGAAACACGGCGCCAGATGCAGCGACATGCGAGGAAGGGACCGGCGACGGCCGGCGAAGCAGCTACAGACGGCGTTGGCAGAAATCGAAGGCACAGACAACGACCATGGTGATGCTTCATGAGGAGACGACCGGCTCCTTCAGCATGCCCCGCTGCCAGCGATAGATCCGTGAGGCTCCATGCACGATGACGGCGACAAAATAGCTGGAAGGTGAGAGGAGCGGCGGCGAGCGAGACGAACGGGCGGGAGGCGAGCGGAGACGCGAGGAGGATTAGGGTTCGGGCGTTTTCGTGCTCTGATACCAAGTAGAGAAGAGAATGCTTGATTAATTAATTGAAAGAGAGCTCCTCACACATAAATATGAAGGGAGAAAAAGTACAAAGGACCAAACTACCCTTATGGGTAAAATACAATAAACGGGAAATAAGACGACTTGATTTCAACTTTATTCATATATTTTAGTTGTGTTGTAATTTAAGAAAAATTAATTTAATTAGCATCTCTTCATCCGTATTCTTAACTTATATAGTCAATTCCCCATATCTTGCTTTGATAGGATTATCTAGGCCTAGGCTATATAAAATTTCTATTTATATGAGTACTATGCCTTAATAAATCATACAAATTTAACATGTTTAAAATATGATGGAAATGCATAAATTTTGTATATACTTCTTCAATATACAAAAACAAATATGAACACATTTATATAAGGAGAGAAGAGAGAGAAATCTCAATTTCAAGATGTGGGATTATTACAAATAGAGGAAGATGGCCTATAATGGGCTCCACTATGGGCCTTTTACATCATTATTTTTTAACACTCCCCCGCAAGATGGAGCGTACAAGTCGTAGGTACCCAGCTTGAACAAGAACTGATAAAACAGGGTACTCTGTAGCGCCTTAGTGAGGATATCAACAACTAAATCTGTAGCTAAAACATGTTTCAATTCCAACTCTTCATTTGAACTTTTTTTGGATGAAATGACAGTCAACTTCAATGTGTTTTGTCCTTTCATGGAAGACATCATTCTTTGTTATGTGTATAGCAGTTTGACTGTCACAGAGTAAGGCAGCTGGAGAGGAAAGTTTTACTCTCATATCTTGTAGAAGACCTTCAAGCCATATGAGCTCAGATACAACAAATGTCATCGAATGGGACTCAACTTTGGCTGAAGATCGAGCCACCACAGACTGTTTCTTACAGCGCCAGGTAACAAGGTGACCTCCGAAGTATGTACAGAATCCGCTGGTGGATCGCCAATCATCAATGGTGTTGAAACCGGAATCCGGTCTCCTGTGGAGTTCGACCCTTGGGGAAGGGGTGGTCTCGCGCCTACTTCGCTCCTGCAAGAAGAACAACAAAGAAGGCAAGGTGAAACAGACCCAAGGGCTCGGCAGGGAGGTCCCACCACAAACCCAGAAGATCTCTGAGCGCTTCCCCTCCTTGGCCAGAAGCCGAGCTAAGGTACCCTCAGAAAGCACTTGAAAACAGGAACATGGAGGCACTCAAAGGGTGCCTCCTGAGGTACCCCTTGGTCTTATTTATAGTTTTTTGGAATCTGAACTGCCAATAACAGAAGAACTGACCTGAAATCACCAAAAAACCCTTGGCTGGGTCTGCCAACAGCCAAGCTCCGCTGTTCCGAACAGCTATGCGCAGTCCAACCTGGTCTGCCAACAGCGTGGCCCCGCTGTCCTGAACAGCTATTCGCACCCGTGGAGTGGGCCAACCCGCCATCCATCTCTTTCCGCGAGAGGCGGGCGCGACCCGGTTCTAGCGGCTCGCTTATCCTTCCCGGGCGAACGCGAGCCGGACCGCTGCGACTAGAGCTGTCACTTAAAACCGAAAACCGTAAGCCGAATCGGAACCGGACCGGAACCGCAAAGAACCGGACCGAACCGTTCGCAAAATAATTGGGTTACGGTTTGAATTTTAGAACCGAAAACAACAATTTTCCGGGTGCGGTTCCTTCATTTTATTATCCGGACCGAAACCGAAACCGGGACCGCAACATACAAGTCTCGAGCGGTTTCAAAATTTTTAGACCCGATCCGGACCGAACCGTCACAGAACCGAACCGCAACCCGTCTATTATTATTATTTTAATCAAAAAAAAAATATATATTTCTCTAAAATAAAAATGTTTTGTATTTATTTAAGATTTAAAAAATTAAAATAAAAAAAGTCAAAAAAAACTTTCTCCTCACATCATTTCAGCTGTCATCAAGCTTATCGCCATAATGGCTCTACTGCCCGAGGCCCCAAGCATTGCTAAACCCGCCCCCTAGCTTTTTTCCCTTTCTTCATTTCCGGCGAGATGGTTGTTTTCTTTATGCCGCGGATCTCTCCTCTCTCGCTTATCCGTCTCATCTCGCATCTCTCTTCAGCCCAGTCTCCGGCGGCGACGACAACGAGAAGATGGTACGCCTTTCTTTCTCGCTGTTCTTCTTCATCAGATATTTGTTGTATGAGAATCATTTTTTCTCATTGACTAAGATTCCATCTTTACAAACTATCTGAGCATGCAAATGTTCTCCTTCCGTGTTTTTTAGATGTTTTAGTTACTGGTGATCTCTTATTAATGTTTTCTACTTTTTACTATTCCTTGCAGAATTTTATCCTTATACGGTTCTGTCTTTTGAAGAACAATCATATGCCATTTTCATCAGTCAAGGAGAATAATACGTAATGGTACTTCAACAAAAAAAGATGTAATCCAATCTAAAAGCACAATAACACAGAATTTGAATGCTTAATTTTAACCTGACTGAAAATAAATTGCTTTGGCATATAGAATACAACCTGCTAGGGTGTTTTGATCTGAAAACATCAACAAAAGGGCCACTACATTCTCTTAGCAATGATCTTAACCATGTCCTAAACCTGCAAGAAGTAAAAGTCACTTTGGTTCGATAAAGAAGGCACAAAATTAATGCATTTTGGAAGAAAAAAACAAGGACAATGAGAAAACTCCCTCTGAATCAGATTAAAAAGTTATTTAACAAAGAAGGATGATAAAATTTAATGGGGTAAATAGGTCTTTCCCACTCCTCTCTAGTTATTGAGAGGTGTCAACCTATCCCAACTTTCCCTTTCTTCATTTAAGTAATTAAGTTAGTTGGCCATTATGGACTTAAATTCTTGCATTCATAACTTTTAAGATTCAGTCTGATGTTTGAAACCAATTAGAGCGCCTATAATCAATAATAATGAATTAGTTCCTGTTTTCTTGCTACAATGCCTAGTGATGAGTCCGATTTATATAGGGTTTTTTGGACTCATCTGGGCTTATTATCTTGCATGTGCACTACTATTTCAGTAGGAAAAATCGTATATTTGATTAGAGCTTCGCTTAGCCATTGTGCATTGTTTCGGCCCATCTTGGTTTGCGAATTGCGCCGGGATGTCGGGGGTAAGTACCGGGGTACTCCTCGTGCGGATTTGTTTATTTTTTGTTGTATATTGGTGCTGGAGTTAGAAGCATGTCGTCGTGCTTAGATCTGGTTGTCGGACGCTTCTTTTGCGAATTGAGTGCCGAATTGATGGTAGTCTCTGATTGATTTTTTTTTCCCTTTGGCGAATTTACTCGTTTATTGAATTAGGATGCAGGATGTTGCGATTAATAGGATATTTTGCTAGATCTAGGGATTCATGATGTACAGTTTTGTTTCATCTGATCGAAATGATAATTGGAAAGAACATCTAGTTGGTGATTTTTCTTTCATGAATTGTTGGGATAAACAACTTTGATTATTGTGTTTGTGTGCATCTGTGTGTGTTGGTGTACTTGAGAATTGAGATATTGTTTTTTTTTTGTTCAGTTTTATGTAAAATCAAAAATAGATGTTTGTGTTTAGGTATGATATTGGGATCTGAGTTAAATGTATATATTCTGAGCATTTCTAGTATGCCCATAGCAGCTTCTGAAATAAAGTTGTCGTGATCTTTGATCCATTCCAATATGCCAAGGGACAATCCAATATCATGAAGCATTATGCGATCAGAAACATATCTACATTCATGTAGAATGATTTCGGAAGCATTTCTAGTGAAAAAACGCAGGCCAGAGACTAAAATGTCTGCTGCAAAACTGCGAAATTCTGACGATAGATGGCCGAGACACTCCAGGATAAATACAGATATAGATGAATAGGATTTATTTATCTGAGAGAGCTCATCAAATAACTCTCTATGTTCTCCATTTTTTGTCATTTTGCTCGGACACTTCAGCACAGTGCTGCTGTCATTTACTACAGCAAGCTTACTCTGACTACTCTGGCAAGAGCACTCAATTGTCTAGGAGTTTTTGTCCAAACTCTCCCGAGCACAAATGCTGCACCAAATGGAATCTTAATCCCTTAAATTTGCTATGTCAAGTAATTGCGGTCAGATGGGCTTTTTGATAAATTAGTTTCTTATTTCTTGCATTAAAATAAAAAATTCCTAAATCATAAATTTGTAGTAAACCTAATCTGTTATGTATGCAGAAGTGCGGATGAGCATTCTTCTTCAGTTGTTCTACAAAGCAATTTGGTATTGGTGTTATTATAGTAAACACATCTTATTGCATCTTGATTCTTTTACGAAGCAATATATTTCAAGCTTACTTGGATTCAAATGGAGAATAGTGAGACCGCCTCTGCTGCAGCACCCAGTCAAGGTATCAATCTTGAGGAATAATCTATTACTTCATAAAACCTCAATTCTGGAATTTTAAATGTGCTTATTATAATTTCATCTCTAGGTTCAACACCATCCAACAATAAGAAAAGGAAAGGATCAGAAATATGGGAGAAAGATTTTAGTAAAGATTTAGTAAATGCAAAGGCAACTTGTCTTCATTGTCAGAAAGTTTTCGTTCACACATCAACTAATGGGACTTCTACGCTTAGAAAACATTTGAATTCCTCATGTCTGCATTACAAAAGAAAACAGATGGCACAAACTCAATTATCAGGTAGTCATGAGTCTTCAAATGAATTAAGAATTATCAAATTTAATCAAGCGCAAAGCCGAGATGATATCACTCGATGCATAGTAATGTGTGAACTTCCATTTTCTATTGTGGATCACCCGGCCTTTAGAGTCATGATTCAAAACCTCCAGCCAGATTTTAATCTAAATCACAAAACAGCAAAGACGAAGGATATCTTGCAATTATATAGGAAAGAAAAGAAAATCCTTCAAGATTTAATTCTTAAATCAAAAGGACGTATCAGTTCTTACTACTGATACATGGACTAGTATTCAAACAATGTGTTATATGAGCATCACTGCACATTATATTGATGAAAACTGGAAACTCCAAAAAAAGATAATCAACTTTTTGCATCTTGATGAGCGTCATACTGGCATCATATTAAGTTTAGCAATTGAGAAGTGCTTAGCTGAATGGAAAATTGAAGATAGATTATGTGCTCTTGTACTAGATAATGTGTCAGCAAATAATATTGTTGCATCTACACTGAAAGGGCGCTATCGATTAACTCTTCCGCTTGCTGGAAAGTATTTTCATATTAGATGTTCTGCACACATCTTAAATTTAATCGTTAAGGATGGCCTCAAGGAGCTAGATGACAATATAGTTCGAATTCGTGATGCGGTTAAATTTATTCTTTCATCTCCACAGCGTTTAAAAGTATTTACTGAATTGAAGTTGGGTGATCGAGGGCTACTTCTGGATTGTGTGACGAGGTGGAATTCCACGTATCATATGTTAAAAAGGGCTTTAGAACATAAAGATATTTTTTTTAGATTCAATTTAGTTGAGAGTTTCAAGCATCCACCTACAGAAAATGATTGGTCAATAGCTCAGGAATTATGCAACTTTCTTAAAGTTTTTGATGATTCAACTAATATTTTCTCGGCCACCAAAACTCCAACAGCTAATTTGTATTTTTTTCAAGTCTGCATGATTCAACTACATTTAAGAAAGAATTGGAATTCCTTACTTATCTCAAAAATGCAAGTGGTTATGTTTGAAAAATTTACCCAATATTGGGAGAATTATTCAATGGTGTTAGCCATTGCTGTTGTACTCGATCCGCGAAGAAAATTGGATTTTGTGGCGTTTTGCTACACTAAAGTGTATAATGATTCTAGTAAAACATATTTGAAAGATGTGTTCGATGAGCTTTCAAGTTTATTTGAATGGTATACGGAAAAGGTGAATTCTTCTAGACATCATAGTATTGCAAGTGATTTTCGCGATAAGTCGTCTTCAATGGTGGGTTCTAATGAAGATTTAAGTATGAATGATTTCTTAAAGTTTAAAGCAGAAACAAGAAAGGAAGAAGAGTCAAAAACCGAGCTGGAGATGTATTTACAAGAACCGGTATATAGTTAATTTATGTTCTTATTTTATTTTTAAAGAATTTTATGTTACTTTGTGTACTTAATGTATTTACATTCTTGTAGTTTTCTCCGGATGATGCAATATTTGATATTCTGAAGTGGTGGGAAGTTAATGAGAGCAAATATCCAATATTAGCTGCAATGACAAGTGATATTTTGTCGATTCCTGTTTCAACTGTGGCTTCAGAGTCTGCATTTAGCACAGGCTCCAGAGTAATTCAAAAGAAACGTACATGTTTAAAGCCTTATACCATCCAAGCACTGATTTGCTTACAAGATTGGCTAAGGGAGGAATTTTCAAATCCATCAATGTCAAACGGTAAAATACATAATATGATTTAAGTTTACTTAGATTGTTATATTAAAATTTTATATTTACTTACTTTCTAATTTTGTGTTGTGAAGATATACGTTTTGATGCTTACAATATAGATGAAGGTTGCGATGACAAGCTTGATGAATCTACTTTAGAGGTAATTTATTACTATTGAAAAGATGTGAGCACTCATAAATAATAATCTCTTTACTTTTAGGAAAGTTGTGCGTACTAATAATCTCCATATGTAGTAAATAAAAAGAGAAGACGTTGGACTTTTTGGGAAGAAACACCATGATTTTGTAACAAAAAACTGCATTCAAGGTATTTGATAAAATTCATATTCAAAGAGCTTCAAACTTATCTTTTGGTAATCTATCATTTTGTAGTTAAATTATATAGTTAACTTGTAACCAGATTATCTTTACTTCTGCTTCTTACACGTTTCATTATTGGCTTAGATTCCAGATGATTTTTTTGCTGATACTTCTAGTTGGAGAATTGCATGGATATCTTGACGCAACTGCCTCTATCTCCATCCGTTAGGGATTTTTTGCCATATGGTATACAATCGCTGCTGATGTGACAGTTTTTCCTGTTCCAGGTGGGTCGTGGGCCTTGTATTAAACTAATTTGTTTCTAAAGAACACTCTTAACAGCAAAAACGTGTAACCACTAACCAATAAACACATAACATTAGCATGGACACTGCCAATATCACGATCTGGTGGATAGTTTAAAATGCTAAAATAAATAGAGGGAGGAGAGGGTAGAATAAGACATGTGCATCATTCACAGACAGTTTTCATTCAGAACAAAATGCATAATATCTTATGAAACTAAATCAAGATGTTTGAATTCAAATGTTCTACGGGTTTGCCCATAACATGCTTTATAAAGTAGCTCGAAGCTGTGTTTTCTTTTATGAACCTCAAGTGTTCTTTCTTTAATGTATTTTTTTCTGGTTTCTAATTTGTTTTTTTTTGTTTCCTGTAGGGAAGAAAAATATTTTGAGGATGGTGATGAGACATCTACACTTATACAATCTTCTCCTAAATCACTTGTGTATGTGGTTAAATATCAGCTTTTTGTCAAGCTAGAAGGGTTATGGACGATAATATCATCAACATATCTCATATATATGTTTATTTTTGCGTCTTAGTGTTGTTGTTTCCTTCTCCTATTTTTCAGGTATTGTATGACATCTTTGAGGCACTTAATTTTTATCAGTGTTACTTATACTTTTATATAGGTTTACACATGTGTATCTTGATATTTGGAGAAAATTATGATCATATTGTTGTTTTGTGTACTGCTCAATGATTTTATAGCTTTGTAAGTTTATTTTTGTAATGTTAAAACAATCATTTTAAAAAAGAGTTCACTATGAGATACTTGTTAGTTGTTTACCTACCTAGGAAAATGAGGTAGTTAAAGTGCTAAACTTGTTTGTGTTTCGTGCTAGTCAATCATGAAATTTTTGTCATGTTTTGAATGTCTTGTGGTCAAAAAGACAGCACACTTTTACAGTTTTATTCAAAAAGGATAATACACTTTGCAGTTTTATTTAAAATCACTATGTGCGATTGATTGCTACAATATTAAAAAAAATTCTATTTATACTAATAATAATATCTACAATATAGAGATGAAGGCTAGCAATCCTAACTTATATAGAGGTGTTGATTGTTAACAGCTTAACATAGAATATAAAAATCAGGGTTAGTAATCATGTGATATACATGTGTGTCAAATAATAATAATAATAACAATAATAATAATAATAATATTACTATAAAATTATCTTGGAAAAATAAATAAACATTAATAAACAAATATGACCAAACCGGAACCGCACCGGAACCGCAAAGAACCGAACCGAACCGCCAGTAATTAATTTGGTTTTGGTTCTTAGTGAACCAGAACCGGAACCGCAGGGTGTACGGTTCTAAAATTTTTTTTGGAACCGAAACCGGAACCGGTAAAACCAAATAAAATTTTGGTTCTAATTTGAAGAACCGCTACCTTAACGGTTTGGTTCATGGTTTTAGTAGAACCGGAACCAAACCGGAACCGTGACAGCTCTGGCTGCGACCCGCCAGTCTTCTGCCGAGACAGATAAGAGACCAGGTCGCGTAGATGGGGAGGTTTGGCGGCCATTGTGGCCCTCGAACGGCTCGCAGACCGCGGGTCGCCGAGCCCATCCGCGAGTACTGGCTCGACGATTGGCGCCCCCCGCTCTGGTCGACGATTCTCTGAGCGAGCGGGAGAGACAGGGGAGCCGTCTCGCCTGGCTCGCTCGCCTGAGGTGAGTGGGAGCGGACCGGCCCCTTGCCGCAGGTCTGCTTGTCGCTTGGGTGCGGGTCGCGGGACCGGGTCCGCTCGATCTTCCTGGTGGGGCCCGTTCGACGAACACGGGGTTGTACACAATCCCCGCTCTTTTTGAGCTTGACACAAGCTCGGAAAGAATCATCCAACCCGCGTGTTCGGCGAGTACTTGTGCTGAGCTGACAGGGAATCTTCTGGTGGGGCCCCACTATTCGGCTATAAATATACCACTGAGCCCGGGGGGGGGGGGGGGGTCGCCCCAGATCATCTCGTTTTTCAACCGGACTGCAGCCTCCTGATGCCGGTTAGCGAAGAGGTGCGAGCCCGCCTGGCGGCCGCGGGCCAGAGAACTCGGGAGGAGGCCCTCGAGGTCGCTCCTTGGTTAGCGCGCGGGTCTCCCGGCCCTCTCTTCAGGCCGGTGAAGGGGAAGATCGTGAGGCGGTCCCCGAAATAACTTCCCGGGTTCCAGCTCGGTGGCTGGTGATGAGGTCGCTTCTGAGGTACGCGGCCTTCCTCCTCGGCTTGTTGCTACGTTTCTGACCCCTCGTCTTGCAGGCACAGCATCGTGAAGGCGAGGAGGACGGGGGGGAGGATCGCCCCCCTCCCTTGTCGTCTGAGAGGGCTGGTAGTCCCTCAGGTCTGGACCGCCCACCCCCGGATACCCCTCGCCCGCCAGTTCCCCCCGGACTAGGGAAATCTCTCGCGGCCCTCGAGGGGGAACCTTTTCAGGGTCGGCCGGGCTCCTCTCGTCCTTCCACCAGCATGGACGACGTGCCGACCCCTGGTAAGCTCGTGCTTAGCGCTTGCCTTGTTCTCGCTCGTTCCTTCTGAATTGTCCTTTTTGCAGGCTACAACATGATCTCCTCCGAAACGGAGATGAGCGAAGGGTACTCGCCTCCGCCTGACGTGGAGGGTGTTTCAGATTACCTGAGCGACCCGGCTGATGCGGTGGGGATGAAGAGGCGGGTGACGCGGCTGTTCCAGAAACATACTCTGCTGCTTCAGGAGCTCGTGAAGAGGGTCGACCAAGACAAGGCCGACACCGAGGCTCGGCTCGCGGCCTTGGAGGGAGCCCCGCGCTCAGCAGAAGGTGGCGAGGTCACTTCGCCTGGCGTGCACATTACGCGAGCCGAGGAGCGCCTTAGGAATACCTCGGAACAAGTCGGCCTGGCTCAGCAGGAGCTGGTGGCGGTGCGCGATTACCATTATCCTCGCGTGCCGCCGCGATCGAGAACGCAGCGGCGGGGCAGGTGGAAGTGGATCCAGTACTGATCCAGCCTTTCTCCTCCCCGCTCGCGGGATATCGCGGAGTTTCTACTATTTCAAAGCCTCATTCTGTATTTGTAACAATTTGTGACTCTCCTCGCCCGCCTATGGGCCTGATTTTTTGATTTTCTGATGCACGTCAAAATTATCATGTTGCCGTTTTTATTTTCCTTGAGGCGGGCTCGAGGGTACTCGCGTCCGCCCCTCGCCCACCTCCTGGTGCGAGGGCAGGTCTGGGGATGATCTCGCTCAACCCGTCATTCCGATCGTAGCGGGAGCGAGCTGAGGAGCTCGCCAGCCAACGAGTCTCCCGGACTCGCTCAGGATCCTGGGCGGGCTCGGGCTGAGACTCGCCCGCTCATTCTTCGCGCGGATGCGGTCGATCGAGACCTGCTGCTAAACGGTCCTGGCGCTGCGGCCGCGCGTCGGGAAGTCGAACCGTCAGGCCCGATTTTTGCTACACGCACTTCTCCCGTTGGCGGGAAATTTCCCGCCCTTTCTCTCTCCCTATAAATAGGCGTGGCCGGTTCTTATCCTTCCATCGCTTCAGAGCACTCCCCCGCCTCCTGCTCTTCGCGAAGCACGACTCGCGTTCGCCCATTGGGTCTGTCTCGCTTGAACGTCGGCAATTCGGCGGAATGGGCGGCGGCGGCGGCGGCGATGCGGACGGGCGAAGCAAGTGCGCCTGGACCTTCTCAGAGCACGATTTTCCTCACGTCGTCATCTCGGAGCGCGAGTACCTGGATGCCCTCGGCGACCACGTCCCGCCGGGCTTTTCGGCGAGACGGCCCGGGGAAGGAGAAAAGATCAACGATTTATCCAGGGACGAGCTCGCCATACCCCTGGCTCACTTTGAGGTAGGTCTGCGACTTCCCCTGTGGCCCGAGGTACGCCAAGTGCTGAAGTACTTCGGGGTCGTCCTAGGTCAAATGACCCCGAACTCCATAGCGGTTATGGTCGGGTTCGCCTGCTTTCTGCGAGAGGAGCGAGTCGAGTTCAGCCTCGCAGTTTTCCGGAAGCTATTCTCCTTCCGGGCGAACCGGGACGGGACCGCCTATTTCTCCAGCGCCCACCTCAAGGTGCGGGATACCGTAAATAAGAGTCACAACTGGCTCAAGAAGTTCCTGTTCGTCAAGGGGGATTTCGGCAACGTCCCCTTCTCGCCGGTGCAGCTCAGCGAGGCGAGTTACCGCCCGCCCAGCCTAGGGGGCCACGAGGCCGACTTGTGCGGGTTCTTCGCCGGGAAGAACTTCGAGGTCGCGTACTTGCGCCGCCACCTTGATGACCTTGCCGCCGTCCCACCAGGGGGAGGTTTGCCACTCGCCACTGTTCTGTCCGCTTTTCTCTTCTCTGGTCTCACCCTCTCTTCTTAACAGGCGAGCGGGACGTCCCCCTTCATCCCCCTTACGAGAGTGCTCGGATTGCCCCCGGGGTCCTCGCCCGAGCCCAGGCCGCAGACGCCGCTCAGCGCGACGCCCCGTCGGTCCCTGCTAAGATGCGGCCGGGCGGCGGACAGCCCGCTCCCCCGCCCAAGATGGCGAAGACTACGGGGCTGCAGCCCGCCGGTGGCCAAAGAAAAGGCAAGGCCCCGGCGGTTCTTCCGGCCGAGGGTTCCCCCCCTATGGTCGCCTCGTCCAGTGTCGCCCCCGGCGGGGCGGCAGGCACTTCCGAGCCGCCGGACGGGTCGCAGCCTACCGCGAAGCCGGTGCCGAGAGGGCACCGCAACTTTGGCTATGGCGAGAAACCCCTGGACGAGCTTGGTGTCCCGCTGCTGTCATGGGACAAGGAGTCGAATCGCGCAGTGGTCTCGACCCTGCTGCCGAGTTGGCTGGAGCAGGACACCATCGGCGGGGAGGCCTACAACTTCTCGTTCGGCCTCTACTCGCGAGAGGACGCCGCCATCTACGACAAAGAGGCGACGCGAGTACTGGTTCACGAGAGTGCACGGGCCCAGCTGCGCGGCCTGGAGCTAGCCCATATGGTTGGGAGGCGCTGCACCCAGCTGGAGCGGAACGTCACCTCCCTCAAGAAGTTGGCGGACGAGAGGGAGGAGGCCCGAAAGCTTGCTCAGGAGGACGCGGATCTTCAGAGGAGACGGGCCGACGCGGCGGAGGAGACCCTCGCGCAGTACCTGGGTGGGGTGGTACGTGTTCACCATCAATAACCGCCCCTTCTCGCGAATCCACCTCACGATTCTCCCTCCTTTCCCCAGGATGCGGCGATGGCGAGCCGGATGGGTGCCGAGATCGCCACCCTTGGTCAGGACAAATCGGCGCTGGAGGCACGGGTACGCGAGCTGGAGGCCGCCGCCGCTGTCCCTCCGCCAGATAACAGGGGATGCCCGCTCGCACACCACTCTGACTACGAGTTGGAGGTGCTGATGCAAAAGAACGCCGCCAGCGCCGCGAAGTACACGATGCAGATGCTGCGACGCGCGGATCTCCTCAAGAGCGAGGCGGCGGAACTCTCGGCGGGCGACGTGGTGCCGGCGCTGTTCCTTCCCGTGTCGGACCCCGGGGATAACTCCTTCCAGCGCATTTAGGACTTCTCGCCCCGAATCTCGCGTCGCCCCCGCTCTTTGACATTTGTTTATTAGGTGCATACACTATGTTCTTTTTGCCGTTTGAGATGTAAGCGCGGGCCGCGCCCATACTTTTTGATTTTCGTCTATTAATGCTCTTATAAATGCTTCCCCACTCGTTACTTACGTCTGTCTGTTGTCATTGCGCGATGTAATTTTTCCGTTTTCACGCTCGCTGCCGCTCACCTCGCGTTGCGTCAACGAGGTCGTATGCCTACGGATTCGGCTTAGGAGTTTATAGGAGGCCCGGCAGGTCGTCCCGCTGTGGGCGACCTGTATCAGCGGCACGGCCTCCGTTGCCGAGGCTACTTGCTGACCAGACGAGGCGAGGCGGCTCGCTGTTTGCCCGAGACATCAGATCCCTTGCGGGTCGACCCCTTTGCGACGCGACCCGGGTTCTCGCCTCCTCCCGGTCGCCAATCTGGGGGCTGGGTGGTTATGCTAGACCCCCCCCCCCTTCGGCTAATCTTCGCGATTTCAATCCATTATTAACACCATTTGAGTAGTTTTCGGCCCTGCCGGCTAGGTGGGAGCCCGGCATTGTGATTCGCTCTGGGTCGCAAACTACTGCCATCGAGTGACTTCCGGCCCTGCCAGCTAGGTGAGAGCCTGACAGCGTGATCTTCTCGAGGCCAAGGATGACACCGAGTGACTTCCGGCCCTGCCAGCTAGGTGAGAGCCTGGCAGCGGGATCTTCTCGGGGTCCAAACATATTCCATCGAGTGACTTCCGGCCTTGCCAGCTAGGTGAGAGCCTGGCAGCGGGATCTTCTCGAGGCCAAGGATGACACCGAGTGACTTCCGGCCCTGCCAGCTAGGTGAGAGCCTGACAGCGGGATCTTCTCGGGGTCCAAACATATTCCATCGAGTGACTTCCGGCCCTGCCAGCTAGGTGAGAGCCTGTCAGCGGGATCTTCTCGAGGCTAATGATGACACCGAGTGACTTCCGGCCCTGCCAGCTAGGTGAGAGCCTGACAGCGGGATCTTCTCGGGGTCCAAACATATTCCATCGAGTGACTTCCGGCCCTGCCAGCTAGGTGAGAGCCTGACAGCGGGATCTTCTCGAGGCCAAGGATGACACCGAGTGACTTCCGGCCCTGCCAGCTAGGTGAGAGCCTGACAGCAGGATCTTCTCGGGGTCCAAACATATTCCAATTCTCTACGTAGGCTGGCTATGACCGTACTGGAGCGTTTGAAGAAATTTATAATAATGAAAGTGTCACTTACATGCTTTAGGGGAAAAAACGCTTCAAGTCGTCACCACTCCAGGTGTGACTCAGAGTCTCGCCCTCTACATTTTGGAGTCGGTAGCCTCCTGACTTTAGAGCTTCCTTTACAATAAATGGTCCCTCCCAGCTGGGATTGAGCTTCCCTACGGATGCCGACCTCCCTGCCGCATCCACCTTCTTCAGCACCAGGTCTCCTTCCACGAACTGCTTGACCCTAACATGCTTGTCAAAGTATTTGACCATCCTTCTTTTTACCTCCTCCTGTCGGACAGCCGAAAGGTCCCTCAATTCTTCCACCATGTCAAGGGAGAGTCTCAGCGCCTCCTCGTTCTCGGCTTGCCATTCTTCTCGGCCCTCTTTGGCCGCCACGACTCGCGGCGTTTGGACTTCAAATTCCACGGGGAGCACTGCCTCGCACCCATGGGAGAGCTTGAAGGGGGTCTCCCCTGTAGCCGTGTTAGGGGTGGTTCTTAGGGCCCAAAGAACTGCGGGGAGCTGCTCCACCCAGCTCCCCTTCAGATTCTCCACCTTCTTCTTGAGGAGGTTGACGATGATCTTGTTTGCGGCCTTCACCTGCCTGTTGCTCCTGGGGTGATGGACCGAGGCGAACCTGAGGTCGATCCCAAGCTGCTCGCAAAAGCTGGTGAACTCGGCACCGGCGAACTGGGGCCCGTTGTCCGTGACGATGGCCTGGGGCAGCCCATGGCGACAGATGATCTCCCCCCAAACAAAGTTCCTGATCGCCTGGGAGGTCACCTTGGTCAGTGCCTTCACCTCCATCCACTTGGAGAAGTAGTCAATCATCACTAGGAGGAACCTTCTCTGACCGCTGGCTTGGGAAAATGGCCCAACCAAATCCATTCCCCAGATCGCGAAGGGCCAGGGGGTCGTGATACTCCTGAGTCGTTGGGCCGGCTGTAGCTGAAGAGGGGCAAACAGCTGGCACTTATGACATCTTCTTGCGAACTCTGCGGCGTCTCGGCCCAGGGTGGGCCAGAAATACCCTTGTCTGACTATCCTTCCCTCTAGGGTCCGACTCCCGGAATGACTCCCACATTCCCCGGAGTGGACTTCCTCCAAGATCCTCTGCGCCTCGCCCTCGGCCACGCAGCGAGCCAGCATCCCTGAGAGGGTCTTCCTGTATAGCTGCCCGTCCTAGAGGAGGTAATAAGCTGACTTGTGCCTTAGCTTCTTCTTATCTACCCCCTCCGGATATTCTCCCGTGGAGAGGAAAACTACAACTGGATCCATCCACGAAGCTTGTTGGTCGATTTCCATAAGCTCTCCTTCTTCGATGGTGGGGCGGAACAGGTCGGTGATGGTGCCCCCCACCTGGGGACCATGCTTTGCCAGCTGATCGGCTTGCTCATTCTCTTCCCTGGGCACGTGTCGGATGGTGAAAATTTGAAAAGTGCCAATGACCCCCTTCACCTTGGCCAAGTACGATCGCAAGGTGGGCTCCCTTGCCTCGAACTCCCCGTTGATCTGGGAAGCTACTACCATGGAGTCAGTAAGGACCTCCACATCCGACACCCCCAGCTCCCTGGCCAGGCGCAGCCCTGCTATCACGGCCTCGTACTCGGCCTGGTTGTTGGTAATGGGAAAGTGCACCACCACCGTCTGCTCAATTCGAGTCCCTTGAGGGCTTTCTAGGATCACCCTCACTCCAAGGGAATGCCTCCCTGAGGCTCCATCCACCCTCACTTTCCAAGGAGTCGGGCGGGTGAGCTCTTCCTCCGCTACTTCCACCACGTAGTCGGCCAGGAAGTCGGCCATCGCCTGAGCTTTGATCGAGAGCCGCGGAACGAAGGAGACATCGAACTCGCTCAGCTCCACCGACCACTTAGCCAACCTGCCTGAATGCTCCACCCTCTCGAAGATGTTGCGGAGAGGATGGTCGGTCACCACTCGGATTGAGTGTGCCTGGAAGTAAGGTCGCAGCCTCCGAGCCGAGATGATTAGGGCGAATGCTAGCTTCTCCAAGATCGGATACCGGAGCTCGGCCTTCCTCAGGACCCGGCTGACGTAATAAATAGGGAGCTGCCTCTTTCCCTCTTCTCGAACCAAGACGGAGCTCAGGGCCTCCGCCCCGACCCTAAGATATAAGAACAGGTCCTCCCCCTCCTTCGGTCCTTGGAGCAGCGGAGCCCGTGTCAACTGCACCTTGAGGGCCTGGAACGCCTCCTCGCACTCCTTGGTCCATTCAAACCTCTGACCTCCCCTCAGCGTTTTGAAGAAGGGGGAGCACTTCTCCCCTGCCCGAGAAAGGAAGCGACTCAGCCCTGTTAGCTTCCCTGTCAGCCGTTGGACCTCCTTAGCATTCCGCGGGGATCCCAGCTCCAAGATAGCCCTGACCTTATCTGGATTCGGCTCGACCCCCGCGGGGGTGAGGAGGTGCCCCAGGAACTTCCCCCTGCTGGCCCCAAAGACACATTTCAGGGGATTCAACCGCATCTTGTATTTGCGCAGGGTGGTGAAGGTCTCCTCCAGGTCCCGGAGGTGGGAGTCCACATCCCGACTTTTGATCATGAGGTCATCTACATACACCTCCAAATTCCTCCATCTCTGTTCCTTGAAGACCCTATCCATCATTTTCTGGTATGTTGCCCCAGCATTCTTCAGCCCGAAGGGCATCATCTTGTAGCAGTAACATCCATCGCCTGTGATGAACGAGACATCCTTGATGTCTGGGGGGTGCATCCTGATTTGATGATAACCTGAAAAAGCATCTAAAAAACTCATTACAGAATAACCGACGGCTGAGTCAACCAGCGCGTCGATTCGAGGCAAAGGATAACAGTCCTTAGGACAAGCTTTATTAAGTAAGGAAAAGTCGATACACATTCTCCATCGGCCGTCTCCTTTTTTAACCATAACCACGTTGGAGACCCAGCCGGGGTACTGAATTTCAGACACGAAGCCAGCCTTGAGGAGTTTCGCTACCTCCTCCCTTATGGGTTCCGTCAGCTTGTCCGCAGTGGACCTTTTCTTCTGCTGAACGGGGCGTGTTCCCGGGTCCAGGTTGAGGCGGTGGCAAGCCACATCCGCGTCAACCCCCGGCATCTCCGCGGCGTTCCAGGCAAAGATGTCCACGTTCTTCTGGATGCACTCCAGCATCCTGCCTTGGTCCTCCGGGGTCAGCCCCCCGCTGACGCGGATCTTCTCCATCTTTCCTCCTCTGGTGAGCACTTCCAGTTCCACCACTTCCTCTGCTGCCTCCAGCCTGGCTTGCTCCCCCCATCCCTCGGCATCTCCCTCCTCTGGAACGGGGACTTCCACCTCAATCTCTTCTCCCACGCCCCCCACTTCGGCCACCTCCTCTAGATCTCCTCCCGCCGCCTCCTCTGCGCGGTTCTTTATTTCCAGCTCCCTCTCTCCTACTTCCTCCCCTGGCTCCTCCATCCTTCGCCCCATCTCCTCGGCTCCCTCCATCCAAGAGATGGTGTTTACCGCGGTGACATAACACTCCCGCGCCACCTTTGGGTCCCCCTTGACCCTGACCTGGACCCCCTCAGCGTTGAACTTCAAGCACTGATGGAAAGATGAGGGGACGCAGCGGAAGGCGCTGATAAGGGACCTCCCGAAGATGACGCTGTAGCTGCTGGGGGTGTCCACAATGACGAACTTGCAGTTTCGGGACTGCCCCCCCCCCCCAAGGTGACATGGAGGTCAACTCCTCCCTCTACTTCCTTCCTTTCTCCTGAGAACCCGAACAAGGGCCCGTCTGAGGCCAGCACCCTCTTAGCCTCCACCTTCATCGCGTCAAACGCCTTTTTGAAGACGACGTTGACGGAGCTCCCGTTGTCCACGAGGATCCGAGAGACAGTGAAATTCTCGATGGCGGCCTTGATGACCAGCGCATCGCAGAATGAGTCCTCGTGGTCTGGCATGTCGCTCCTGAGAGAAAGTGATCCTTTCCTCCGGGGGTGGGGTTTGGGATGTGGAGGCGACGCTTCGCCGGTACATGGTGTGGAGGCTTGCCTTGCGGGAAGCCTCGACCCCGACCCCTCCGTGGATCACTCCGATTCCCCCCGGGTTCCGACGTCCACCCGGTCTTCGCAACGATCCTCCTTCGCCCGAGGCAGGACCTCCTCGATCCTCACTTCTTGCCGTCCTCTCTACTGCTGCTGCTGTTGTTGTTGCTGTTCCCGATTCCCTCTCATCTCAAGGAACTCCGGGCAGGTGGCTGTGGCATGCCCCTCTTCCTGATGGAAGTCGCAATAGGACAGCTCCACCCTGACCTCCCTTCTCCTCCTCCTCATGATCCCCCTCCTTGCTCCCAAGGCTATGGCCATGGCCTCCTCCTAATCGGGGAGCTGGGGCCTCTGGCCCTGCCTCCAGCCCGGAGGGTGGAACTGTTCTTGCCTCCCCTGATGGTGACCCCTTCCGTAGTATCCTCTCGGTGGCCCCTGCCCCTGCCACTCAGGTCTCCAGCCCAGGCGACGGTCGGGCTCCTGGTGCCCCCACCTCGGCTGCTGCTGCCACTGGAGCTGCCTTTGCTCCCTCTGCCTAGGCTCCCATCTTCTCTCCTCCTGTGCCTTTCCTCCTCTCGACTCCTTCTCTTCCTCCGTGACCCACCTGGCCAGCTTCCTTGCAAACTCCGGGTTCGACGCCTCCCCGTCGACCTCTCTCGCCGCCCTCTCCATCAGCTCCTCGTAGGAGAGGGGGGGGGAACTCTCTTCAGCTCCATTCGGAAGAAACCCTGCTGCAGGCCCAGGGTAAAAGCCATCATCAGACTATGGCCTGGCATCTCCTGGACTTGAGTAACTTCCTCCTGGAATCGATCCACATAGCTCCCCAACGTCTCGTTCACCCCCTGCTTAATGTAGAACAAAGACTCGGACTCCTTCTTCCTCTTTTTCGAGGTGGTGAATCTCAGCATGAACCCTTGACGCAGGTCCTCGAAGCAGTAGATGGAACTAGCCGGCAGCTGGTGGAACCACTCCCTTGCCTTCTCCCGGAGGGTGATGGCGAAGAATCGGCATTTGAATCCATCCGACATCTGACGGATGGAGACCACATCCTCGAACCATTGGACATGCTGGACCGGATCCCCCTTTCCGGTATAATAGGACATCTCGGGTTCCCTGAACCCATCTGGAACTGGAGCCGAAGAGACCAGCTTGCTGAAAGGACTTCCTCCCCCCACCGGGCGAGCTGGCGAATCTCGCGAGCCCAGCTCGCCGAACCGACCTCGGCCTGCCGAGCCAGGGAAAAGCTCGCGCCCGGGGAGCTCGCACCCTCGGCTTTCCTCGGCCACCTCCTTCCCAGCTCGCCTGCCGTGAGCGTCCTCGCCCAGGGAGGGGGCGGCCGCGATCTGAACTGCCGGAGTCGAGCACTCGGCCCGCGTGCCGAGTGCGAACTTGACAAGAGTCAGCACCTCATTTCTGAAATCTTCAAACATCCCCACCGTTGCGAGAGGCGGGGGGGGGGGGGCGGCGAGTCCGGCCTGTCGGATCCTTGTCCCGTCATTGAGCTCGCGGAAGCATTTCTGCGCTGACCACTGTCCACGCTCACCGCACCAAAATGTTGAAACCGGAATCCGGTCTCCTGTGGAGTTCGACTCTTGGGGAAGGGGTGGTCTCGCGCCTACTTCGCTCCTGCAAGAACAACAACAAAGAAGGCAAGGTGAAACAGACCCAAGGGCTCGGCAGGGAGGTCCCACCACAAACTCGGAAGATCTCTGAGCGCTTTCCCTCCTTGGCCAGAAGCCGAGCTAAGGTACCCTCAGAAAGCACTTGAAAACAGGAACAGGGAGACACTCAAAGCGTGCCTCCTGAGGTACCCCTTGGGTCTTATTTATAGTTTTTTGGAATTTGAACTGCCAATAACCAGAAGAACTGACCTGAAATCACCAAAAAGCCCTTGGCTGGGTCTGCCAACAGCCAAGCTCCGCTGTTCCGAACTGCTATGCGCAATCCAACCTGGTCTGCCAACAGCGTGGCCCCGCTGTCCTGAACAGCTATTCGCACCCGTGGAGTGGGCCAACCCGCCATCCATCTCTCTCCGCGAGAGGCGGGCGCGACCCGGTTCTAGCGGCTCGCTTATCCTTCCCGGGCGAACGCGAGCCGGACCGCTGCGACCCGCCAGTCTTCTGCCGAGACGGATAAGAGACCAGGTCGCGTAGATGGGGAGGTCTGGCGGCCATTGTGGCCCTCGAACGGCTCGCAGACCGCGGGTCGCCGAGCCCATCCGCGAGTACTGGCTCGACGATTGGCGCCCCCCGCTCTGGTCGACGATTCTCTGAGCGAGTGGGAGAGACAGGGGAGCCGTCTCGCCTGGCTCGCTCGCCTGAGGTGAGCGGGAGCGGACCGGCCCCTTGCCGCAGGTCTGCTTGTCGCTTGGGTGCGGGTCGCGGGACCGGGTCCGCTCGATCTTCCTGGTGGGGCCCGTTCGACGAACACGGGGTTGTACAAATGGAGCAATCATTATCAGCATCCAAATATGCAACTAATGTAGGAGTAGAAGATGAAGAAATTTTGTATACCAGCCCTTGACCAGGGGCTTTAGGTATCTCAGAATTCGTTCGACAGTTTGTATATGAGACATCCGAGGAGACTGCATAGACCGGTTAACAACCCCAACAATAAAAGATATGTCTGGTCTGGTGACTGTTAGATAACGTAGTGTTCCCACCAGACGTCAATAGTATTTCGGATTTGGAAGGAGGAGAACTTCGTCAGAGGCATGAGAACAAAACTTGAGATTTGCATCCATAGGAGTATTAACCGGTTTGCATCCAGAGTAGCCAACATCCTGAAGAAGGTCAAGACAGTATTTCCGTTGGGATAGGACTAGGTCATCAAGCTGTCTTGCAATCTCAAGGCCTTGAAAGTATCGAATGTTCCCCAGATCTTTTGTTTGAAATACAGAACAAAGATGTTGTTTTACCGCTTGTATTCCCTTTTCATCATCATATGTGATTACGATGTCATCAACATAAACAAGAAGGAGAACTGTTACTGTTGTCTTATGTTGAGTGAGAAGGGAGAAATCTATCGAGCTTCGAGTAAAGCCAACTTCCCGAACAACCCTACTGAACTTAACGAACCACACCCGAGGAGATTGCTGCATTCTCCTCGGATGTCCGCGGCCTAAGACAACATGTGATGTCGGGACTCCCCCGTGGTCTCAAACCCGGGAGGCTGTTGCATATACACAGTCTCTTGCAGATCTCCATTTAAAAAAACATTCTTTATATCCAGTTGATGTAGGGGTTAGTGGCGATGCACAACTACTGAGAGAAGCACACAAACCGTATTGAGCTTGACCACTGAAGAGAATGTTTCCTCATAATCAAGGCTCTATTGTTGAGTAATGTCACGAGCCACCAGACGGGCTTTAAGGCGATCAATTGTCCCATCAGCAAGATTCTTGATGACAAAGACTCATTTACAACCAACAGGAGTCTGTCCTGGAGGAAGAATGACCAGATCCCATGTGTGATTAGCCTATAGGGCTGTCATTTCTTCGTCGATGGCCGCCCGCCAACCCGAATGCTGAATAGCCTCCTGCACAGAGTTAGAGATAGAAATAGAGGATAATGTAATGACAAATTTCTGAAGCGCCGGGGACATGCGATGTAAGGATACATAATTTGTCGTTGGATGAGCTGTGGAGGCAGGAGTTGGATCAACAGGTCGTAGAGTGCCAGAGGTGGAAGCCGACTGCAGCGGGGCGGCAAAACGAGGAGGTAGACGAGTGTAGACACGAAGAAGTGGAGGTTTTTGGAGAACAAGAGTGTTGGTAGGAGGTGGTGGTGACAAGGTGGACGTGACGAGGGTGGCATGCCATGGTAATGATGATGGTTGTGAAAGAGGTGGTAATTGAGCAGGGAAAAACGGTTGATCTTCCAAAAAGGTGACATCCGCCGAAACAGTCACCTTGCGGGTAGTGGGAGAGTAGCAAGCATACTCATTTTGAGTTTTGGAATAACCAAAGAACATCTGTTTGGCTGCCCGAGGATTAAGCTTGTCAATGGAGGGACCAAGATGATGAACATAGCAAGTACAACCAAATATGTGAGAGGTGAGGGGGAATGGTGGGGTGGAAGGAAAGAGAACATTGAAAGGGGTGACATGATTAAGGGCGGATGAGGGGAGACGATTAATAAGAAAGCATGCCATCAAAACAACAAAATGTCAATACGCCTTGGGAACATACATTTGAATCATGAGGCAGCGAGTAACATCAAGAAGATATCCATTCTTGCGCTCCTCACATCATTTTTTTAGAAGTAAAAACACATGAAGCCTGATGAATAATGTCAAATTCAGAGCAGAGATTATCAAATTCATGACTCGTGTATTCACAAGTATTATCTGTCTGGAGCGTTTTGATTTTATTGGCAAATTGTGTGCGAGTCTCCAAAACGAAAGCACAGAATACACGAGGAAGCTCAGAGCGATCACGAAGTAAGTACAACTAGGTCATTCGAGAGTAATCATCAATAAATGTGATAAAATAACGATAGTCAGACACACTTGCTATTTTATATGGGCCTCAAACATCAGAATGAACTAACATAAACAGAGTATAATTCCAGGTACAATAAGAAGAAAAAGAAAAACGATGTTGTTTCCCCAAAATACATGAATTACATGTAAAAGCAGGAAGCGGAACATCAAGAAGCGCCTTCGATTTCTTAACGAGTCGCGACCCCGAGAAGAAATATCACAACCCAAAACAAAAGATACAATAAAAAAAAATTTTAGAATTAGCTTGTAGAAAAAAAAGTGCACATCTAGTTATAGTAGTTTAAATGAATTAGAATTATATACTAAAACACAATTCCGTGATTTTATGAGTACGGGGGAGATTGAAAACTTCGATCTCTTAAAATGGTAGAAATGTAAAACTAATATTTATCTTATTATGACATATATGTCCCGTGATTTATTAACAATCCAAGCTAGTACGGTAGCTTCAGAATCTGTTTTTTTCTCTTAGTGACAGTGTTTCGAATGAGCGGAGAAGTCACCTTAGCGAAGAATCACCGGAAATCTGCATCTACTATAAGGATTGGATGCTATGAAAAGGAAGCATCACATTTCAGCGATAGAGGATAGCTCGTCGAACGTAGAAGATGAGATAGACTCGATAAATTTAAAAGATAAATAAGCGTGCCTCAAAATTTTTTTACTTAAAAGTGTAATTTTCTTTATTTAAAATATATAACAATAAAAATAAATTTCATTCTTTGTACTTTTAATTTTTTTCCAATTTTAATGTAAAAGTGTAATTTGTTCTTTTGTTCAATATTAATAAAAAAAAAATTGTCCATCTCGAATTCTCAATTTAGTCAATTAATTTATTTATATTTAATAGTATCGTTTTTTATCTTTTTTATTTTTTTAAATAAAAAATTTATTTAAATAAAAATTGTAAAACAAAAAAACTGGCCCGGCCCGGCCCGACCCTGGGGGCCAGAACAGGCCTCTTCCCAAAGCTGTAGCCCGAGCCCGTATAAATGAAAGCCTAGGCCAAGCCCAGATGACTAAGGCTCAATTTGGGGGGACTTATTTTCACCGATCAAGCGGTTACGACCGCATGAATCAGACATTAATTATGATCTGATTCATGCGGTCGTAACCACTTGACAGGTGAAAATAAGTCCCCCAAACGGAGCCTAAAGCTCGTGCCAGGCACCGGCCCGGCTTGATCGGGCTTTTTGGACAGGCCTGTTTGATATAGTTATTTGGTGGCCGAAACCACAAAATCAAACACGGCCAAAAGGACATTTGAGGGTAAGCAAAATGCCTGGAAATATGTTGACAAAATGCACCCCGATATGGCAAAAGTTATTTGGTGGCTATAGTGTACATTTTGGTCATTTCATTTTTTGCCTAACCACAAAATCAAACACAGCCAAAAAGATGATTCATTTGACCTCCTTGCCGCTGTTCTCACTGAACATGCGAGTAACTGTTAGGAGAGATGCTCAGCCAAGCTCGCCACCAAGTGGACGTGCTAGCTTCAGGCGAGTAAAAAGCCAAAGATCTACTTTCGACGAGCAAGAAAACTCCAGATCTGCTGCTAACATGGTGTATCGCTGGAGATTTCATTTCGGCAATCTTTGAAAAAAAAAGAGTTAGAAGGGAAGATCTGCGACGAGAGGATCTTACCTTGAAGGGGTGAACAGCGAAGGTTCTCCAGACGTACGAATGATGGAGAGCAATGTTGGGAGGAAGCGGCGAAGTGAAGCCCTAACGGCGGCGGGAGGAAGAGGAAATGGAGCGGCGGGAGAAATTGGAGAAGAAATTGGAGGGAACTTTTGACTGGTCACGGGAAAGGGAAATGATTAATCATTTTCTTCTATTATTCTTTTCTATTATTATTATTAATAATTAGGCTATATTTGGTTCGACAGTAGCGGGTACATCCGGTGAGTCGAAACGTCACTTTACAACCGGAGGGGGAGAGGTGGGCCTTGAAACGTAGCGGATCAGAGCTGTTTCCTCCTTGTTGCGGGCGCAAACAGAGCAAACGTTGTCGGCGGCCATTTGTTTACCCGCCGTCCCACGACGTTTGCTCTAAACGAAGGCGGCGAAACGTCGAACCAAATGAAAGTCAAGAGTTCTCAAAGAAAAATTGAAATGAATTATCCCACCATAATCATTTATTTTATTTTATCCAAATTAAATGAAGTTTATAAAAAAAATAGTGCTCAAAGATTACTCTTAAAATATAATGACATCAATATACAATTGCATGGTTTGTGTTTTTTTTTACATTCTCTTTTGTCATTAAAATATTTGTTAGATATAAAATTATGATCTAAGCGCTCCAATATTTGACGTTGTTTTAAAAATTATTATCACGAAAGTTAAACATGTATGTCGACATCTTTTTACCTTCATTCATCTGAATAAATGAAATTAATTACACGCTATCATCCACATAATTTCATATGGCTTCCCATCTCTATAATACCATGCACGTGAACCCCTCCCCTTCCTCGTCCATACGGCCCACCTATTTTTATTTAAATGTTGCCCACTTGAACTCTTATTGTCATTATCATTCATTTAAATACAATCTCCCCATTCATTCCATTTAATATAAATTGTTGCTACCCACTGCATTTGAAATTTCTCATTTAGGCTCCGTTCATGCGGTCGTAACCGCTTGACCGGTGAAAATAAGTCCTCCCAAACGGAGCCTTAATATTGCTCCCATATTTCCCCCCCTTGTTTTACCCATAAGATCCAAAACCATGCAAGTCTCCACTTCCATAATATGCAGCCACCTTCTCTATTCATATATTCCTCCACTTAAAACATTAATACCATCCATATTTCTCACTCTTACTAACTGTGAGAGCCATTCCCCTTCCCCTTTGGACATTAATTTTCCTCTTAATTGTGACTATCCAACCCTTCTTCTACCCATCCATGTTCATCCTCTCAATTTCCTATGATGCAATGTTCCAACACTAGTATACTCTCTCTTCCTCTGCCCCTTTTGGGAAGAAATGTTCTTATATTTTCTGTTATTTTAGTAGTAGATTTTATTTACTTGTCATTTCCTTTTATGCAATGTAGCTCTTTTTATTTGATGTAATTTCTTTAATGAAATATAAATTAGATTTTTTTTTTCATATGCAAATGTCTCTTTTTATTTCATGCCTTTTATTTCCATGTCAAGTAAATTAATATTTAGATATTGAGCATTGCAATTTTAAAATAAAATATTATCTCACTATTTTATATTTCTGATCTCCATGGATTTATTCTTGATTTATCTTGATTTCATATGTTTATGTATGATTTCATATTTGTTTTTGTCGGTTTGCCGAGAGGCTTGTGTACGAATGGATTGCTCCAGAATAAAGAGAGTTGAACGCAACCCTCGAGAGAGGATCACGTGATTCTTTCTATTTTGCGGGATTCATCTCGGTAAAACGACTTTTATGTTACTGATTATGAAATGAGAGTTTGGTTGATATTCCTAATCTTTGTTGAATGAATTCCTCGAGAGAAGTATGTTTATAATTTGGGAATCCCCGCAGTCAAGACATGGATTAGAAAGTTATAAAATTATCTTTTCTATTTCATTCGAAGTTTGTTTTGATAAAGAATGTTTTTCTATTTTTTTATTTTTAGTTTAAATATAATTTCTTTTTATTTTCTTCCGATAAAATAAGGATAATTTTTTTGAAGTAGAAGTAATTGACAGATCCGAGTTTTAATATGACATTAATATCTTTATATCATATGCTATATTTTGATAGTTACAGTTCTCTTAATCGAGTATAAATTGAAGAACATGATTTTTTTTAATCAATATGCAAACTCTAAATTTAGTATAAGTAAAAATGAGTTTTATCATAATTTAAAATAAAATAAAATAATGTTAAAATAGATACTATGACCTAAACTAATTAAACAATTTTCAAATAGTCAAAATAACTAGCATGTATCCTAACATATATAAATCATTTACAGAGAGCATTCATAATAACAATATAAAAGGAGCAGCAAAAACTGTAAGTAAGTAGTCTAACACATAAGAGTATAAACTATAATCGCCAATAACCTGACATGAACCTATAGTAACAAAAGTAAAAGTTAGAACTAAAAGACAAAGTAAAAGAGTGCAACAACTACCCGCTACAGCTATAATAATCTTGAACTCAAACACGATCAACACTAGTCACTACTAGTCTAAGCTTAAGGCATCCAAATAGAAAATGATTTCTCAGCATAAATGTGCAAGAGACGGTTTATCCATTTAAAGTTACAAAGCCGGTCAATTAAAAATGTTCTTTTTTTCATTCTTTTTTAACTTTATCAAAAAGAAATAACTAACTATTATGAATAATAAGAATATAGCACATATCAAGGTGCCCACTAGATCAATAAAATGAAGTTATAAGTACATTTTTAAGGAAAGTTTTGCACAAAGTGCGGAAAAAATCTATGCCAGAATTTGGATAATTCGAAGATGGCATTTAAGTCTAATTAGCTTGATAATTTGCACCCATGATCATGTTATGACTTCAAAATATACTTTATTTATAGGAAAATCCTGAACGGTGATAGTCTTTAGTGCGACCAATTGTTTATTTACTTTATTTATATTATTATTATCATGTATATTAATTTACAAATAAGTATTATGGCAATGACAGACCTTTCAACATAAACTGACAACCCTTCATACTTCAATTCACAAATAGGTACTGTGGTTGTGACATATTCCAACCCAAACCAACAACCTTTCATACATCGATTCACAAACAGGTACTGTGGCAGTGACATACATTTCAACACAAACCAACAACAATTCGTACTTCAATTCACAAACAATAGATGTAACTATAACATATTATAGGTTCAAAATGTTGAAGATTTAGGAAGGCTCAATGGAGATGCGTACGTTAGATTGAACTTTACATCAGCTTCAATAAGTTGAACTCGAAAATTCTGTTAACTACCCTAAATCTTGTTTGCATTAGATCATGGATATGTAAATTATAATTTCTGTGAAAAATAACACTCAATGAAAGAAGGAGAAGAACTTTTGATGACTCCCAAATAACTTTCATGCATTTAATTGAATTTAAATTTATGTATATATATGGTGGTATCTTATGCGAATAACTAATTTGTGCGAAGATACGAAGACACCATTATTGGGTTCATTGCCCACAATGTTTCTTAGAGTGGATTTGAAGATGCATCACCATCAACACTAAGAGAATAGTTGTATTTGATGTTGTTTAAGCTCATCATGTACAGGATGTTCCATGGAACAAGTCTAGACAGATTGTCTAAGTGATGTGATAGGTGGTCATAAGGCAGAAAGGTGGACACCAAGAGAAGATGCTAGAAAGGCAGGAATTCGCCTAAGTCCACAGGCGTTGAGTGAGGTAAGCTCACTCAACGCCAGAAGTCAAGGAGCAGTTGAAAATGCAGCTAAGTCCACATGCATTGAGTGAAGTCTATTCACTCAATGCCAGGTAAGCAAAAGCGTTGAATATAGCTTTGTTAGTCTAAGCCTAACTATTGACAAGCTGGAAATGTGGTTGTCCACAGACATTGAGTGAATTCAAGTCACTCAACGTCATACAACAAAAAGCAGTGAGACAGGCTAAAGCAGTAAAAGCCTAAGTAGAAATGGGCAGAAATATGGCTAAGTAGTTTGGCGTTGAGTGATGAAGACACACTCAACGCCATACAACAAAAAGCTATTCGTCGAGCTAAGCTCATCCTTCGTCGAACTAAGCTCAGAGTTTGAGAAATTTGGCTAAGTCCAAATTCACCGAACTGAGTTCAGAGTTCGTCGAGCTGAGTTAATCGTTCGTTCAACTAAGCTCAGAGTTTGAGAAATTTGGCTAAGTCCAAATTCGTCGAACTGAGTTCAGAGTTCGTTAAGCTGAGCTCACTGTTCGTTGAACTCAGTTCAGAGTCGAGTGAGGCTGGCTGAGACAGTCAACGCCGAGATACCGCAGAGGAAGATTTTGCTAAGGCAAAATACGTTGAGTGATGAAGACACACTCAATGCTCTCAACGCCTAGTAAAGACAGGATTTTGTCTAAAGAGTTTGTCGTTGAGTGAAGCTGAGTCACTCAATGCCTAGAAACATATTTATATTCTAAGTAGTTTTGCATTTAGTGAAGGTAACTCACTCAATACCATGAGACAGAAAATCTGTTTAAGTGATTTGGCGTTGAGTGAAGGACCCTCACTTAACGCCTATATTAATGATATTTGATTTTTGGCTAAGTCCACAGCTGGTGACGTCAACAAGTCAACAAGTCAACATATTTCAAATTAGTGGCGGGAAGGCTACAAGACGCGACAAATGTTGCCGCAAACCTACTGTGTGACAGTTGGCGTTAAAGCAAGGTTGCTGCTGGCCATTAATGGCGTGGGGCCCACTGCTCAAAGAGTCGTTGGGTCATAATCAATAAAAGGGAAGGGCTTTACAGTGGAAGGTAGCTTTAGAACAGGAGCCATCGGGTCGTTCTTCTTCACCACCATTGTTGTTGTGCTGAAGAACAAGAAGCTCAAGTCAGCAAGACGAAGAGCAAAAAGAAGTTAGCTGATAGTCTTCTTCATCAAGTATAGATTGGAGAACACGATTTTCTCTATTATAAACCATGGGCGGCTGGTGGCTATCGACCTTGTAGTCGCCGGCCGCCGCACTGTGAATCATCTTGTGCAAAGGATCAACGCGTGACGAAATGGACAGATAGGATTTCACGTTCGCACCTTCGCATATAATTGTCTTCACACCTGATTCTCTCTCTCTCTCTCTCTCTCTATATATATATATATATATATATATATATATATATATATATATATATATATATATATATCGGATAAATATATATACACTTAATGCGTATATAAGGATATACGCGCCTTTTTGAACTGCGACTTCTACGTGCATTTTCATGAAAAGTGTTCAACATGAAAGTTGTAGATCTCGACGATATCTATATATGTGTTTGGAATATATAAGCTCAAGCTTTTTTAAACTTAAAAAAGTTTGAGATAGTTGTCACACAATACCTGTCGGAATTAGACAAATAATCTTTGCATTTAATAGCCAAGAAAGAGATCTACAACTTTTATGTTGAATATTTTTCCAAAATTTGCACGGTTTAGCCGAAATCTGACCCGAAAGGTTGTTGGCTCGAAATTTGAAATTTATTATTATTATATTCATTTCGAGCCAGCAACGTTTCAGGCGAGATTCCGGCCAAACAATGCAAATTTTGGAAAAATGTTTAACATGAAATTTTAGGTCTCGTTCTGGCTATAAAATGCATATATTATTTGTCTAATTCCGACATATACTGTGTGAGAATAAACTAATGTTTTTTAAGCTTAAAAAAACTTGAGCTTATAATGTAATTCTATATATATATATTTATACAAGCAGTCGTGCACGGGGGACCCCGTGTGGGCAACATTCGTCGTGGGTGCGACATTTTTCGAGGGGGCGACATTTACCGCGGGGGAGACTAATGTCGTGAGGGTGACATTCATCGTGAGGGCGACATTCGTCTTGGGGCGATATTTATCGTGAGGGCGACATTCATTGTGGGGGTGAAATTCGGCGTGGGGGCTACATTCGGTGGGGGCGACATTCATCATGGAGGTGACATTAGTCTGAAAAGCTAAATCTCAACCAAAAGTACCACACGATAGTAGAAGTGAGTATTGAAGTGGATCATAAAAATAAATAAAGCATGTTTTTCGGTTAACTATTAATCATGTTTTTGGCTTAACTACTAATCATGTTTTTGGCGTTTGGTGAGTAGATTCTCGGGGAGATCTATTTCAATGAAAAAACAAATAAAGCAGTGTGAATAGGAAGTTGGATTCCATCCTCGCAACTGCGAAAATTCAGTGTGGGCAACACCATTCTGCTTGGGAGGTGACATTTTGCGAGGAAGGCTACATTCAGCAGAGAATGAGCATACATATTTGTAAACAAATACTACAAAAACATTGCATGAATGAAGCAAATTTCTGCTTTTATAAAGCTTGAGCATGAGTCTATTATAAAGCTTGAGCAATCTCTGCTTTTAATTTTTGGCATGTTGAAGTAGATCTTAATATAAGGAGCATATTACATGAATGAATTTAAGGAAGAACAACAGTTTTATATAACAGAATCATATAAGTAGTTTATATAATAGTAGTATATAAGTAGTTTATATAACAGCATGATTGATTACAAATATTTTGTAAACACATTAAAATTTGCCTACATTTCGGCCAAAAAATTAAACCCTACAAACACACCAAAAATCTGTCATAATCCGGCAGTCGAATCCATATCAAAATATTGGCATCCCCTTTTGATGCAACAATAGATATCATTCAGTGGCCTTGAGAGATTTTGTTTCGAGCAAAGTTGTAAATATAAAAATCAATAAGGTTGCAACATTGTAATGTGTTAAAACATCAATATTGAAACCATAGTATATAATCTTTGTTAGGTGTTACCTCCTAATCATTTCAAAAACAAAATTTCACTCTTCTCTCACACTCAAACCTCTTAGCATTGCAGGTATAATTAGCCTAAAACCTTCAACTTCAGTACGCAAACCATCAGACCACTTGTTTATACTCACTTTGCAAATTTCATCAAAATATTCATAATTGATGACGGTGTTTGCAGTGGTATTGTAGTTTTTATCTCTTGAGACTGGGAGAGCTGAGAAACAAATGATACGTTTGAGATAAATGAAAGTATTTAACATGCAATACTATTTTAAATTATTTAAAATGCACGAAATTAGATCTATAAAGTATAAAGCTCTTACGTTGGACCGAGCTACCCCAGTTTGGCAATGACGTCGCCGCCTCAGATTGTTGTTGGTCTACAATCTGCATGTGTTTGAGATGAAGTAAGGTTCAAATTTAGAAGAATTAATACAGTACATGAGAAAATACGGCGATATTCATGAAAGTGCATTAAATATAAAAAAACAGAAGAAACAACACAACACAAATATTATAAATATTACATTAATTTACACAATCTATATAATTTAGCTTAATGCATGTAATTTTTGAATATTTTCTTAAACACAATATTTCTAGTGTATACTCCTCCTTGCCCATCAAATGTACCATTTTTAACCATCACTTTTGTGTTTTTTGCAGAAACTTCTCTCGACAATGCACATACAGTTGACCGTGACTAAAAACATCATTCGGTAAATATACTCCAACATTTGAAATTATTTGGCCCTATGATTTGTTGATGGTAAGAGCATACCTCAAACGTATTTGGGACTGCTTACGGGTGAGCTCGAAGGGAAACTTAATATCCTCTACACTCTTCAAGGGAATTCGTGGTAGAAATATTTTGTGCCCTTTAAATTCTCCGCTCAATATTTTAGCTTCAATAACATTTCTTGAAAATGTCAAACATGTAAGTCTTGTTCCGTTGCACAACCCAATTTTTGGATCAATGTTTCTAATCAGCATTATCAGCGAACCTTTCTTGGGATTGAGCTCGTACGGTGGTATATTTCTCGAATTTATTGAATTTAAAAATTCTGACAAATATAAATTATGAGTGTCATCCACAATAGAGTTAAAAGAGTAGTAAGTTTTGCATTCTCCCGGGTATATTTCAAGACATTTTTCATTTATTCTATTGACATCATTATTTAAATGCGTTATTATTGCTCTGTTTTCCATGTATCTGACATCAGTTGGGGAACCTAGCTTAGGAAATATTGCATCGATCAATATTTTACTGAACGTTCATTTTTCCAAGGTATGACCATGGAGTTTGGAATCTGAATCATGTCATTTAGCAAAGTTGGCTCATCACCGTTACCTACGCACAGTAAGAACTCTAAGAAATGAGGATCATCATGAGCGCGCAGGTTCACAGTTAAGCTAAGAATGTGAATATTCATCGAAAGATACGATCCAATGATGCTCCTGCTAATAATTTAAGATTTTGTTTCATTTACAATAATTGATGTTAGCTGACGGAAATCACCATCAAAGATCATAACTTTGTCACCAAAGGGCAAATTAACATCTGACATATCCTTGAAATATCGATCCATAGACTCAAATGCCTTCTTATGAATCATTGGGGCCTCATTCCAAATAATTGCTCCGGTTTGTTGTATCAATTCACGCAAATTAGACTGCTTATTAAATTTGCATGTTGACATTATTTCAAATCTGATTGGTATTTTGAATTTTGAATGTGCAGTCCTCCCACTTGGGAGCAGGTTTGTTGCGATCCTTAACGAAGTTGTTGCTAATAATGAACCCTTCTTTTTTGAAAGCTGCTTGCAATGTCTGATAAAGGTATTTTTTTTCCGTGCCTCCTGGATCATCTAAGAAGAACATTGCATTTTGTCTTTTTCGTATAGCTGTACAGATTATATTGAATGCTGATAGTTATTCTGGATTAAATGAGTGAACTGAATTTATGTCATCATTAGTTATTGAGAATGAAAGTTCATGTTCTATTAGGCTGAAGAAGTTGTGCAAACCCTCAAAACCTTCACTTATGGACGACATACCAAAATCTATTACTGTTTTCTTATGTTGTTGCAGAATGTCATCTAAATCATGAAGTATCTTTTCTTTATATAAGTGTTATTTGAAGTGTTTGATGAGCTATAATCTTCAATCATACTATCAAAGTTCTCATCTCATAGGTCTTGTATAGAGGTCGGTTCACAGTATAACAAAATTGTTGCAAAAAGTCTTCTCAACGAAATTGGCATTCTAAAACATCTGGATTCAGCCAGACAATCTCGAATGTTATTATGCTCTTTAAGAAGTTTGTGTAGCTCTGCAGCGTGTTTAAAAGTTGTACATTGAATACCAGTCACACACTTTAGATTCTCAAATGATTTTGGACCCTTAACATAATTAAGTAGTAGTCATAAGTAAAATCTTTCGCCTTCCAACAGGTTGACTGTATATATCCTACTAATACCCTTTTGGGTTGATACTCTCGGTATCCACTTGCGCTCGATAGTTAAATAGCTGTAGTACTTTGGATAATCTTTATATGAGTACTTCTCAAGCTCTTGGTCATTATTGTACAAACTAAAAAATTCAGGCAACATCGATCTGGAGTTCCTCTCATATGTCAGGACACTTGAAATTGTTTGGTCACTATTAAAGTGAACCTGATATTGATTTTGTAGATGAATTTGTAGTCTCGAAACAGAGGGATATATCCTCATCATCTCAAGCTTAAATATTTTCCAAAAAACCTCAGGTACACAAACCCAACGACCGTCGACGTATTTGCTCACCTCATCATAATTAGGGGCATGGCGAACTTCAAATGACACGCAGTCAAGCCACTTGTAGACATGCTTATACAAATACTTGATACTCTTAATACTACTACATATCTCCATATTGATATAGCAATCATACTTTAAGAGTAACCACATGTCATATGGTACAACCCATCTATTATCCACAACAACTCTCTCTCCACGACCAACTGTAATAGTTCTACTATTGTCAAGCCAATGCTGATATACTGGATATGAGTCATTCCCTTGGACAGTATATTTTGCAAAAGGCTTAGGATGTCCGTTGCTGCACCCAAAATTTTTCATGCATTGGGCATTCGGTTTGTAGTGACCATATGGGTCATGTATCATATATTTTAGAACTGTATCATATAAAGGGCAATCCTCTTATTGATTGGGTATCTCAGCGCTCACCAACGAATCATAATCATCTAGAGTATTTAATTTATCTTCTACATCAAAAATTACCAACATATGCATATGTGGTAGACCTCTCTTTTGAAACTCAATGATATGAACGTGTGCAACCACCTTTCCAAGGATACCTTTATTGAAGATTTCATCTTTCAAGTTTTCATACTTTGCTCAAAAAATTCTCGTAAGGAGTTCTAGATGATCATGTGGCAATTGTCCTGGATACAGTTCATTTCTTATTTCATTCCAGTTAGGATTGCATGTCATGTTTAAGAATATATCCGATTTGTCGTAGTGTTGGACGATTGACATTGCATCTTGATACCTCTGATACATATCCCGAGGGCTTCCAATGAAGGAGGACGGAAGGACGGTTCGTCGCCCAATGTTTTCTAAGCATAAGGAATTTCACAAAAGAAGATAATGAACATCTATATCTACTAAAATATGAGGAGAAACATCAATAAGCAAGTGAATATACCTGCATCGTTTTCACCAGTATTTAAGCAATCTTGCAAATCCTGATATAGCTCTGCATGAATCTTACTTTGATTCAGGCTAATCCATCTCAATTTCTGAGTCTCAATCTTGATATATTTATCTACGACATACTGTTGAAGCAGTCATCCACCATGAAGGAGTATTGATGGATTATTCGAACGTATCTATATCAAGTCATAAATTGATCGAACTTAGTACATTGAAACTCCAATACATGAAGTTTTGAACTAATACGTAGAAATTTTAAAACCTAGAGCAAGCATGTATAGAAGTCGCAACAACTAATGCGCAACCCCTGATCCGTCTGAAAAGCAAAATCCCAACCAAAAGTACCACGCGATAGTAGAAGTGGGTATTGAAGTGGATCATAAAAACATGCGTACTCTTTGATTATAGTTAGATGTCCTATTATAGAATGAATTTTGATGTCCATATCGGTAGACTTTGCAAAATCGTATATACCCACCAACAGTACAACTACCTGAGATGTGGTGGGAATGATGTATTATCGGTTGGTAGACCGTTGTTCACGAATAAATAGTTGACATGATTGTAACTGCTAATGTTGAGCAATTTGTCTAAAGTTCACGATATATGGGTTGTGAGTATCAATGATATATTTGATCTCATTCAATATTTCTATATCGAGTCCATTACTTTCCTCCAAATGATGTGGGGTTTCATTTTCGGTGTCGTAGATGAACTTCTGCAAAATCGTGGTTTGTTCCCCAGAGTAGGAATGAGAGATCCAATCTTGTGTTATATAGCCCCATGCGCTCTTGACAACATTTGTAGTGTATACTCCTTCCCACCCATTCAATGTATCATTTTAACCATCACTTTGGTGCTTTTTGTAGAAACTCCTCTTGACAATGCCACATATAGTTGACCATGGCTAAAAACATCATTCGGTAAATATACTCCAACATTTGAAATTGTTTGACTCTGTGATTTGTTGATGGTCAGAGCATAGCTCAAACGTATTGGGAACTGCTTACAGGTGAGCTCGAAGGGAAGCTTAACATCCTCTACACTCTTCAAGGGAATTCGTGGTAGAAATACTTTGTGCACTTTAAATTCTCCGCTCAATATTTTAGCTTCAATAACATTTTTTGAAAGTGTTAAACATGTAAGTTTTGTTCCGTTGCACAGCCTAATTTTTGGATAAATATTTCTAATCAGCATTATCGACGAACCTTTCTTGAGATTGAGCTCGTGAGGTGTTAGATTCCCAGATTTATTGAATTTAAGAATTCTGGTAAATTTAAATTATGGGTGTCATCTACAATAGAGTTAAAAGAGTAATAAGTTTTGCATTCCCCGGGTATATTTCAAAACAATTTTAATTTATTTTGTTGACATCCTCACTTAAAGGCGTTATTATTGCACTACTTTCCATGTATATGACATCAGTTGGGGAATCTAGCTCAGGAAATACTGCATCGATCAATATTTTTACAGAACGTTCATTTTCCCAAGGTATGACCATGGAGTTTGGAATCTAAATCATATCATTTAGCATAGTTGGCTCATCACTATTACCCATGTGCAGCAAGAACTCTGAGAAATGAGGATCATCATAAGCCTGCATGTTCACAGTTAAGCTAAGAATGTGAACATTCATCCAAAGATACAATTCAACAATGCTCGCGCTAATAATTTGAAATTTTATTCAATTTATAACAATCGGTGTTAGCTGACAGAAATCACTCCCAAAGATCATAACTTTACCACCAAAGGGTGGATTAACATCAAGCAAATCCTTGAAAGATCGATCCATTATCTCAAATGTCTTCTTATGAATCATTGGGGCCTCATCCCAAATAATTGCTCCAGCTTGGTGTATCAATTCACACAAATCAGACTGCTTATTAAATTTGTATATGGACATTATTTCAAATCTGATTTGTATTTTGTATTTTGAATATGCAGTCCTCCCACCTGGGAGCAGGTTTGCTGCGATCCTTGACGAAGTTGTTGCTAATATAACGAACCCTTTCTCTCTGAAAGTTGCTAACAATGCCCGATAAATGTATGTTTTTCCAGTGTTTCCTGTACCATTTAAGAAGAACATTGCATTTTGTCGTTTTCGTATAGCTGCACCGATTATATTGAATGCTGACAGTTATTCTGGATTAAACGAGTGAACTAAATTTATGTCATCATCAAATATTGAGAATGAAAATTCATGTTCTCTTATGCTGGAGAAGTTATGCAAACCCTCAAAACCTTCACTTATGATCGGCAGACCAAAATCTGTTACTGTTTTCTTATAATGTTGCAGAATGTCATCTAAATCATGAAGTAACTTATCTTTTATATAAGTGTTATTTGAAGTGCTTGTTGAGCTGTAATCTTCAATCATACAATCAAAGTTCTAACCTCATAGGTCTTGTACAGAGGTCGGTTCACAGTATAACAAAATTGTTGCAAAAAGTCTTCTCGACAAAAATGGCATTCTAAACCATCTTGATTCAACCAGGCAATCGCGAATGCTATTATCCTCTTCAAGAAGTCTTTGTAGCTCTGCAACCTATTTAAGGGTTGTATATTGAATGTCAGTTACACACTTTAGATTGTCAAATGATTTTGGACCCTTAACATTATTAAGTAGCAGTCGCAAGTAAAATCTTTCGCCTTTCATCGGGTTGACTGCATATATCCTACCAATAACCTTTTGGGTTGATACTTTTGGTATCTACTTGCGCTCGATAGTTAAATATCGGTAGTACTTTGGAAAATCTTTATATAAGTACTTTTTGAGCTCTTGGTCGTCATTGTACAAACTAAAAAATTCAGTCAGTATCGATATGGAGTTCCTCTCATTTGCTAGGACACTTGAAATTGTTTGGTCACTATCGAAGTGAACCTGATGTTGATTTGGTAGATGAATTTGTAGTCTCGAAACTGAGGGATACATCCTCGTCATCTCAAACTTAAATATTTTCCACAAAGCCTCAGGTGCAAAAACCCACGACCGTCGTTGTATTTGCTCACCTCATCATAATTAGGGGCAGGGCGAACTTCAAATGACACGCAATCATGCCCTTGTAGACATACTTATACAAATACTTGATACTCTTAATATAACTACATATCTCCAGATTGATATAACAATCATACTTTAATAATAATCACAGGTTATATTGTACGACCCATCTATTATCCACAACAACTCCCTCTCCACAACCAACTATAATAGTTCTACTATTGTCAAGCCGACGCTGATATACTAGATATGAGTCATTCCATTGGACAATATATTCTGCAAAAGGCTTAGGTTATCCTTTGCTGCACCCATGCACTGTGCATTCAGTTTGTAGTGACCACAGGGGCCATGAATCATATATTTTAGAACTGCATCATATAAAGGGCAATCTTATTGTTGATTAGGTATCTCGGCGTTCACCAACGAATCATACTCGTCTGGAGTATTTTTTTATCTTCTGCATCAAAAATAACCAACAGCTCAGAGGCCCATGGGCTTGTATCATTCTGGACATCGCTACCGGGCTGCAGCACAAGCACCCCAAAGCCTCTCCGCGCCTGTTTCTCGGCCGCGGTGCATTGTTGAGGTCAGGTCTCGAACCCGCAACCCCCTTGATAGGCAACCTTCAACAGTTCCTATCACCAACTGAGCTGCAGCTCAGTTGGTGATAGGAACTGTTGAAGGTTGCCTATCAAGGGGGTTGCGGGTTCGAGACCTGGCCTCAACAATGCACCGCGGCCGAGAAACAGGCGCGGAGAGGCTTTGGGGTGCTTGTGCTGCAGCCCGGTAGCGATGTCCAGAACGAGACAAGCCCATGGGCCTCTGATCTCGGGCCTGGGGTCGTTACATAAAAAGTGCACTTTTTATGTAACGACCCCAGGCCCGAGCTCAGAGGCCCATGGGCTTGTCTCGTTCTGGACATCGCTACCGGGCTGCAGCCCAAGCACCCCAAAGCCTCTCCGCGCCCGTTTCTCGGTCGCGGTGCATTGTTGAGGCCAGGTCTCGAACCCGCAACCCCCTTGATAAGCAACCTTCAACAGTTCCTATCACCAACTGAGCTGCATTCGCGGGCGAATTCATTTTAAGGGGTGGTGAGCACATTGTGTGCATCATCGTAATAACAGTAAACCCATGAATGTCCACTTAGGAATGAAAATACTCGTGTTTGAGGAACCTGCGTGTTCCTATAATTGCTGTTTGCAATTTATTTGGTCGCTTAACGATGTTTTGTACCACTATAGGTGACCCGAAGTGGTGTTGGGCCGTCAGAACGCCGAGTTTCTGAGGCTAGTAGTGCACCGGATGTTGCTCCTGCAACATCTCTGTCGGCTGAAAATATTCGATTGGTGGCTGAAGCGGAGTTGGCAGTGATAAATGCGTAGCCTGCAAGGCAGGCGCAGCCCGCTCCTGTGATGGAGCAAGAACCTCTTCAAGAGGCTGAGCCGAGGAGAGTGGAGCAAGTGGTTGTGGAACCGGTGGTGCCGAGGAGGGTAATTGAGAGGCAGCTTAAGCATGTAATGAGCTTTAACCCTCCGTTATTCTCGGGGTTGGGAACCCCATCTCAGGCTGAAAACTGGCTCTCCAGGGTGAAGAGAGTCATGACAGCGACGGAGACGGAGGAGTGGCAAATGACCACCATCGCTACGTTCCTTTTGGACGGTGAAGCGAGGATGTGGTGGGAAGGATTGGAGCTGCACTTACTGAGAGGTAGGAAACTTGGTGATGTCTCGATGGAGGAGTTCTCGAGATTATTTTTGGCTAGATACCTCCCTTCGACGCAGAAGATAGCGTTGGAGAATGAGTTCCTGAAGTTGGTACAGGGTGAGAGGAGCGTGGATGAATATCTCTATGAGTTCACTCGTTTAAGTCGATATGCTAGCTCCACCATCGTGGATGAGGAGCGCAAGACTAATTGCTTCTATGAAGGTTTGAGGGATGAGTTGAGACTACTACTTTCGGGGCCGATGACGCAGGGTTTCTTAACCTTGGTCAATACTGCCCGGTCCTTGGAGAAGGACATGAAGAATGTACAAGCAAAGAAAAGCTTGGGTGAGAAGAAATCTGAATTTAAAGTGCCGACTACTTCAAAGGCCGGCTATTGGAGGTCTTTCAAGAAGCATAGGACTTCGGGTGCAGCTCCTTCGGGTGCTTCTGGGGCGACTATGAGTCGGACCCCGGGCGCGTGTTTTACATGTGGAAAGACGGGGCACTTTGCCCGTGACTGTTGGAGCGGACGTCCTAAGTCCGAGAGGAAGCCGGGAGCTACCTATGAAGAGAAGGGAAAGGCGGTGGAGTCGACCGCATCCCATTATGCTCCGGCCCAACCAAGGGTCTATAATCTTGGCCAACAGGAGGCCATCAAACAGGCCGATGTGGTGACAGGTACGATTTAATTTATAGCAAGTCAATTTCCATAAATACTTGTTATGCACATGTTACCTTACCACTACTTGTTTAGGATTTGTATTGATTTGTGAAAATCCGGCACGAGCACTCTTCGATACGGGAGCTTCACACTCCTTCTTGTCCGAAGGATTTATATCACGCATCGGAGTCCCTTCTTCGATGGCGAAGGATAAGTTGGATGTGTTGTTGCCCAATGGGTGTTCGATGCGAGCGGATAGGATCTGCGATGTTAAGATTTGTATTGGGGAGCAGGTGTTCGACCTGCGGGCGTCTTTACTTCCGTTGGTGGAGTTCGACGTCATATTTGGCATGGACTGGCTCTCGGAGCAGCAGGCCCATATAGATTGCAGTAGCAAGGAAGTTAAGCTGGGAGCAAGTCGTGAGACGACTTTTACGGGCTTAAAGGGGTCGAGCAAGACGTTGATGACTGCTCTTCAGGTGGTGAAGGCGGTTCGTGCCGGAGCAGAACTGTTCTTTATACTAGTGGAGGTTGCAAAGCCGAAGCCCGCGTTGGATTGTATTTCAGTGGTATCGGAATACCCTGATGTGTTCCCCGCAGATCTTCCTGGAGCCCCGCCACAACGGGAGATCGATTTTACTATCGAGCTAGTGCCAGGTGCAAAGCCTGTGTCACGATCTCCGTATCGGCTAGCGCCTAAGGAAATGGCGGAGCTGAAAGTACAGTTGCAAGAGTTGTTGGAGCAAGGGTATGTGCGCCCGAGTTCTTCGCCTTGGAGCGCATCGGTCCTCTTTGTTAAGAAGAAGGACGGAAGCTTGAGGCTATGTATTGATTATCAGGAGCTAAACAAGCTGACGGAGAAGAACAAGTACCCGATCCCCCGGATTGATGATCTTTTTGATCAGTTAGTCGGGTCGACAGTGTACTCGAAGTTGGATCTCAAGGCTGGGTACTATCAGCTGCGAATAAGCGAGACTGATATCCCGAAGACAGCATTTAGTACGAGATACGGGCATTATGAGTTTACGGTCATGCCGTTTGGGCTGACTAATGCGCCGTCAGTGTTCATGGATTTGATGAACAAGACTTTCAGGGAGTACTTGGACCATTTCGTGATCGTCTTCATCGACGATATTTTGGTGTACTCACAAAGTGAGGAAGATCACTTCAAGCATCTTCATTTGGTGTTGGAGACGCTAAGGAGAAATCAGTTGTATGCCAAGTTCTCGAAGTGCGAGTTTTGGCTATCCTCAGTGGCGTTCCTCGGGCATATAGTAAGTGGAGAGGGTATTGCTGTGGATCCGGCGAAGATTGTTGCGATACGGGAGTGGCCTGAGCTTGTTACGGTAGCGGAAGTCCGGAGTTTTCTGGGGCTTGCCGGCTATTATAGGCGCTTCGTAGAGAACTTCTCGCGGATAGCGTTACCTCTCACTACATTGACGAGGAAGGAGCATAAGTTCGTTTGGACGCCGGAGTGCGCGCGAGCTTTTGAGGAGTTGAAGTGTCGGTTGACCACGACGCCTGTGCTGAGTTCGCCATGTGGGACCGAAGGCTATGAGATTTATAGCGATGCTTCAGGCAGCGGTTTGGGTTGCGTGCTACTGCAACACGGAAGTGTAATAGCTTATGGCTCGAGACAGCTAAAAGTGCATGAGAGGAATTATCCGGTCCATGACTTGGAGTTAGCGGCCGTGATTTTTGCCTTGAAGCTGTGGAGACACTACTTGTACGGTGTGAAGATTGATATCTACACCGATCACAAGAGCCTGAAGTATCTTATTGATCAGAAGGATCTGAATATGCGGCAGCGTAGATGGATGGAGTTCCTGGGGGACTATACATTCAAGATCCACTACGTGTCTGGCAAAGGGAATGCGGTTGCGGACGCATTGAGTCGCCAAGCCCCAGCTCAAGCCAATTGGCTATCGGTGCATGATGCGCGATTGGTTGTGCGGGAGTTGGAGGCGTTGGAGATTGTTTGCGTGGATAGACAATCAAGTGCTGAAGCAGTTCTGAATTGGACTGAAGTCCAATATGACCTGGCTGATCGTATTCGGCAGGCTTTGGATATGGATGCCCATATGAAGCAGTTCATTGTAGAGGCTCTAGATGGGTCAAATCCCCAATTCGTAGTAGAGGACGAATTACTTTGGAAGGACGGTCGTCTGTGCGTCCCAAGTGTGGGCAATTTGCGGGTGGAGTTGTTGTACGAGGCACACCATACCAAGTACTCGATTCACCCGGGGAGCACGAAGATGTACCGTGATGTGAAGAAACTGTTTTGGTGGCCGGGTTTGAAAAAGGATGTGACGCTCTACGTAGCGAAGTGCCAAACTTGCGCCTTGGTGAAGGCGGAGTGCCAAAAGCCGGGAGGATTTCTTAAGTCCTTGCCTATTCCGGAGTGGAAATTTGACGACATCTCTATGGACTTTGTGCACGGTTTGCCAAGGTCGCAAAAGGGGAACGACGCCATTTGGGTGGTTGTTGATCGATTAACGAAGGTGTCACATTTTATTCTGCATAGGAAGGATGATCCGGTGGAGAAGTTGGCAAAGCTCTATGTGGATAACATAGTACGGCTTCATGGTGTGCCCCGCAGCATCGTGAGTGACCGAGATGGGCGGTTCACGTCCAATGATTGGAGGCTGGTGCAACAAATGTTGGGAACAAGGCTGAAATTCAGCACAGCCTTCCATCCGCAAACGGATGGGCAGACCAAGAGGGTCAATAGAACCATGGAAGACATGCTTCGCATGTGTATCTTGGATTTTGGAAAGCAATGGGAAGACCACCTATATTTGGTGGAGTTCGCATACAACAACAACTACCAAGCGAGTATTCAAATGGCGCCCTTCGAGACCCTATATGGTAGAAAATATCGCACGCCGTTGTCTTGGTTAGAAACGGGTGAGTCAAAGTTGTATAAGCGATCGGAAGTGGAGGATGCTACTTCTTTGTTGAGAACCATTCGGGAGAGGTTGCTTATCGCTCAGGACCGGCAAGCAAAGTACTATAATGCCAAGCACAGGAACGTGGAGTTCGCTGTGGGCGATTATGTATACTTAAAGATCAAGCCGTTCAAGGGTGTCTCGCGGGTGCGACGATTGAAAAAGCTAAGCCCGAGGTACCTTGGACTGTTTGAGGTTCTGGAGCGAGTTGGTGAAGCGGCCTATCAGTTGAAGCTTTCAGTGGAGCTTAGTGGTTTACATGATGTATTTCACATTTCGGTACTTCGGAAGGCGGTACAAGAGCCTACGCAAGTGATCGCGGTTGATCAAGTGCCGGTGGATAGTGGGCTAACGACAAAGGTCAAGCCCGTGTGGATCGAGGACTCGGAGGTCAAGCGGCTACGCAATAAAGAGATCAGGATGGTCAAGGTCCGATGGGACAATTGCGGTCATGAGGAGCTCTCTTGGGAGTGAGAGCAGACTATGCTTGATGAGTATCCGGAGTTGTTCCGCTCAGGTACAAAATTTGGTTTTGTACATGTCTTTCCTTTATATAATTTCGTGGGCGAAATTCTTTTAAGAGGGGGAGAGTTGTAACGCCCCGAAACTCAAAGGAGTGAAGGGGGACGTTTTGGGCCAGTTTGGGTTCTGGCTGCAGGCATACGGCCTGGGACACGGGCGTGTCCCAGGGCGTGTCAAGCCTGTGTCGACATTGAGACGGGGTGTCGACACTTTGGTCTTGACAATGTGTCGAGAGTGGGCACACGGCCTGCGATACGGGCGTGTCGACCCGTGTCGACACTTAGCCGCGAAGTCGACACTCTGCGTTCGACGAAGTGTCGAGACATGGCACACGACCTGCGACACGAGCGTGTCGCTGGCGTGTTGACCTGTCTCGACGATCGTCGCGGGGAGTCGACGAGCTTTGCTCGACGATGCGTCGAGACAAGGCATACGACATAGGACACGGGCGTGTCCAAGGCCGTGTCATCAGGTCGACGATCTTCACTCGACGAAGCGTCAAGTATCGAGACCGTGTACACGGCCTGGGGTCCAGGCGTGTTGAGGTGACACGGGTAGGGACACGAGCGTGTCCTCGAACCCGTGCAGTGCTCGGGTTGATTTTGGGGAAAAAATGATGGGGTACACGGCTGGCCACACGGCCGTGTCAGGTGGAACCCGGGCGTGTCAGCTCGAACACAGGCGTGTTCGATACCCGTGTGAGGTTCCAGGTGATTCGATTTTGACGACGAATGAGGCACACGGCCCTGGACACGGGCGTGTGCCAGGCCGTGTTCGGTCCAGATTCGGCATTTCAGTCCCGAATCAAAGCCGTTCGTTTCCTTATTTTGAGATCCAACGGCTGGGGGTTGTTCCTGAAGGGATATACCCAGGTTTGGGCTTTCAAAACCCTCACTTTTTCTTAAATGTTATCTTTCTAAAGCCTTAGAGAGAGAGGAGAGCCAAGGGAGGAAGAAGGAGCTAGATCTCGCCATTGGAGGAGCTTCGAAGCTCCGACTCGCAAGCCGACCCCGGATCCACAGAGGCAAAGCTAGTGCAGTGCTTTTCATCAAATTACTTTTCAATGGCGCCAAAGAGGAACGCTAGGGTAACGATCCTCATCTTGAGCATGAGTAGCTCTCTTTCTTTGCATAGGAAGCCTGCTCTCGCGAGTTTGCGGAGAGTTGGAGGCGTTCCTTCGGGTAGATATGTGAAGTCCCCGTTGTTTAGAGTCCGTAAGCGAGAACGGACATATGCATGATGTGTGAAGCCTATCCCGACATGTTGGTCTGGATCGGTGATGTTGCATTGCATAAATGCTGGAGAAGACTCCGTGCTATGGATTGTTTTTCGGGTGTTCTACGCGGTAGATTGCAGCAGGGAGCCTTGGGGACTAACCCAAAGGTGCACCCAGAAAACTGGGCGGATACGAGATCTTGCCAACTTGGTGGCTTGAGAGCCAACTTGAACATAACCAGGTTATGTGACTTGTGATGGAAATGGGACTCGGTGGAAGTTTGACCCGCGCAAATGGCTTAAATTGTCGTTGCGATGTGAGCACGGGTTAGATGGAACCGTACCTGTTCTATGTCGTTCGGTTAAAGAGACCTAAAGGCACGTGGCACTTACCGTTGGCATAGATTAGGGTCTTCGGCGGTCAATGGCTTAAATTGTCGTGACCCAGGCCAGGAAGACAAATTGCTCATAGGTTTGGCCGTCTAAGTGGCGGTGGTGAGTCCGGAATGTCTATGGCTTTAATTGACGTGACATCGACCGGTTCACCGAGAATGTGCCCTGAGAGCACGGGGCGTGTGGCCGTGCGAGCCAACGTCTGTGATGAAATGGCTATATATATACATTGCTCGCTTATGCTAATGAAATGCAGGGAAGGAGCATCGCCGCCCCGAGTGGGGGCGGGATCGTTATAATTTGGTCAGCATAGCTGACCGTTGCCTTGTTTTGCCACCGTGCGGTGGTTTGTTGCTTGCAGGTGCAGCTGGACCAAGCGGGCTAAAGCCCGAATGCGAAGCCGGCCCTTGAAGGCCTAATTGGAAGTGTTTACTGCTTTATTCATGTGTGACCGGCCTGCGTGCCGTGGTTTGTAAAACATGTAATTGGAAGTGAAACATTTTGTAAGGCCCTAAGGCTTATTTTGAGTATTTTGTATAACATTCCTATTTTGTACTAGTGGACATTCAGGCTCTAATGCTGGGTTCTTTATTGCAACTTTTATAAACTGCTTCCGCTAGAATGCTCTATGTAGGACGTATTTGAGATTGGTGGATGGTTTCCATAAGTAACCACCCGGTCTGTCTGTGACATACGGCGTCGGGCCCCAGCCGGAACTACTGCTATATGCTATGTGACGGATATGGGGTGTTATAATGTATCATATATTTTAGAACTGCATCATATAAAGGGCAATCTTATTGTTGATTAGGTATCTCAGCGCTCACCAACGAATCATACTCGTCTGGAGTATTTTATTTATCTTCTGCATCAAAAATAACCAACATATGCGCGTATGGTAGACCTCCCTTTTGAAACTCAATGATGTGAATGTGCGCAACCACCTTACCAAGGATGCCTTTATTGAAGATTTCATCTTTCAAGTTTTCATACTTTGCTTGAAAAATTCTCGAAGGAGATTTGGACGACCATGTGGTAATTGTCCTGGATACGATTCATTTTTTATTTCATTCTAGTTAGGATTGCATTTCATGGTTAAGAATATATCTGGTTTGTTGTAGTGCTGGACGATTGACATTGCATCTTGATATCTCTGATACATATCCCGAGAGATTCCAGTGAAGGAGTACGGAAGGACGGTTCATCGCCCAATGTTTCATAAGAAGAAGGAATTTCACGAAAGAAGGTAATGAACATCTATATCTACTAAAGTATGGGGAAAAACAATAATAAGCAAGTGAATGTACCTGCATCGTTTTCACCATCATTTAAGCAATCTTGCAAACCCTGATATAGCTCTGCACGAATCTTACTTTGATTCTGCCTAATCCATCTCAATTTTTGAGTCTCAATCTCTATATAGTTATCTACAACATACTGTTGAAGCAAGCGTCCACCATGAATGAGTATTAATGGATTATTCGAATGTATCTATATCAAGCCACAAATTGATCGAACTTAGTACATTGAAGCTCCAATACATGAAGTTTTGAACTAATAAGTAGAAATTTTAAAACCTGGAGCAAGCATGCATAGAAGTCGCAATAACTAATGTGCAGCTCCTGATCCGTCTGAAAAGCTAAATCCCAACCAAAAGTACCACGCGATAGTAGAAGTGAGTATTGAAGAAGATCATAAAAACCTGCGTACTCTTTGATGGTAGTTAGATGACCTGTTATAGAATGAATTTTGATGTCCATACTGGTAGACTCTGCAAAATCTTCTACACCCACCAACACTGCAGCTACCTGAGATGCAGTATGAAGTATGTATTATCAGGCGGTAGACCGTCATTCACAAATAAGTATTGGCGGAGTAATGTTGATGTGAGCAATTTATCTAAGTTCACGACATAACGGGATGTGAGTATCAAGGATATATTTATCTCATCATATTTCTAATCGAGTTCCATACTTTCCTCCAACGATGTAAGGTTTCATTTTCAGTGTCGTAGATGAACATCTGCAGAAATTGTGGTTTGTTCCCCGGAGTAAGATAAGTGATCCAATATTGTGAATATAGGCCTCATGCACTCTGAATGTGCACAAACCTTGGTTGAACGCTGGGAGCATTTCATTAAGCGTCACACCCATGGATGTGAAAGAGTACGTGGTTGTATGCATGAATATTTTGCATGAAATGAAGCCCTTTTGTGGTTTGGTCAGTGTAAAGGGCCAGCAACTGTGGGGGGTACAAGAATGAGAGGCAAAACTACTTTGCCAAGTTTGTAGCATAAATTTTTTGATTCTTTGTGGAATAATAGAGCTGCACAATGAGGGCAAGTTGTTGGTTGTGGGAGCCGAAAGTCGCTGATGTTGTCAGACGAATGGTAATTTCTTGTTATATTTTGACAGCCTATTCTTGAATTGGGCGCAAGTTGATTATCAATAATATTTGGTTGGACTTCCAAGGTTGATTGTAAATCTAACGATGCACGCGATAGTCATCTCCTCGCATTCACTACACTCTGTTGTTCTGTAGTCAATGTCTGGCATCAATTACTAACACGCACTCAGGTTGACTCTCGAGCCTGTTCAGGCATTGTCGTCGAAGTCGAAGGCCTCCCTCTTTTATGTTGTACTGGCCCGTCTTGAGTTGCCAATGATGATGACTCCCCCGCTTGATGTTGGTCTGCCATCTGTATGTGTTTGAGATAATATGTCATCAAATTATGAATAAACAATCTCGATTTATAATAATATGTTAGAGTTCATCACAACCTGTATGATGTAAAAATTTAGAAATGTGTTCCTCACTAACACATCTTTTCATTAACACGTTTAGAAATTTGGTCCTCACTAACACATTTTCTCACCAACATGGATTTTATAAACTTAAAACATTATCCGGAGTTTAAAAACTTAAAAAATTATATGGAGTTGTTAAATACTATGTCTATCCATTTTAAATAATATTTTTTATGTTCATACATCCATAATGGCTATTCCCATTCATAATATAAAAAAAACTAAATGTACCCCCACAAAGAACGAACTCTCCCATATTACATAAAATTAACCTCTTACATAAAATTAATCTATGACAGATTGAAACAACATGAAGCTAGAGAATTTGTAAACAACATATAGGCAAGCCCTACCCATATAGCAATACCATTATAATTTATAATTGAAACAACATGAAGCTAGAGAATTTGTGGGTGTAAAATATGAACACCTTTATAAATAATAATTATCCTAAAGCAGTCCATGCTATTAATGAGGTATCACTTGAATCATTAAAAACTACCTTAGTCCTTCTGTCCAGCGTTTGTGAACCTAAATGCTTGAGTATCTTTCTTTGTGCTACTACTGTGAACTTGTAATGTATGACATTTACAAACCAATCAAATTTATGCGGCCAAACAAAATATTTTTTGCAAGCACTGAGTTTTGTTCAACCAAGCTATTTCTAGTG